>CM040240.1:197762144-197802510 GCA_022545495.1 Chrysanthemum lavandulifolium | reverse complement strand
GACCAAAAGCTTGAGGAAAGATGTTGAAGAGGCAGTCAACTTATGGTTAATAATAAGTTCAAGGACCATCATGTCATTTATCAAACTTCTTTTCAAATTGAGTTTAGTCTTCAAATGATAAGTATGAAAGTAAAAGGGCTAAATTGCAACATCTGTCTATATAAGCACATCACTTATGCCGGGGTTTCTTTCGTTATTTTAGTTGCTCTTGTATATCTCAAAACCCATGTTTAAACTCTGTCTCATCTTTCTTTGATCTTGAGTTATCATCTTTGATATCTCTTCTTTTGTTTTCTAATTACTTTGTATTAACAAAAGACCATTTTTTATTTGATCTTTTGATTCTTTTGAGAGAATTGTAGTGAGGTTAATAACATCTTGTTTAAAGGGATTATTATTTCTTTTGTATGTAGGTAGCACCCGTTTGGGGACTATCATCTATTAGGTTTTAATATAGTGTGAGGAGATTGGTTGAATAATTATTGGTGTTCTTTGTGTTTGGTTGTTGATTTTATACAATTTTACGGTATATGTCACAAATCTTGGAAAAATAAAAATCAACTCATTAACTTAAGAAATGTTTGGTTCATGGGTTTCGGAATCAAGCTATGTCCATGACATCCATTGCAAGTGTTTGGTTACAGACGAATATATAAATATTTAGATTCATAGGTATATATCCATACCATTCTAAAAAGTAGTCTATGATAGTATTTCCGTAAGACCCACTAGTATTTAAGTTGTTTTTAACTTTATTTGTTAGTTGGTAAACTGTAAAACTTATACCAAAATCATCAAACCAAACAACAACATTAGGATTGATATGCTCACTATCATACTACACATTATTCAAACCTATACTCATTGCAATATCAAATAAGACACCATTAAAATGTATAAAAGTGCTTTAAAAATAGGGGTGAAAACGAGCCGAGCCTGCCAGAGCTCGAGCTCGGCTCGTTTAAGTTTTAAAAAACTCGAGCTCGAGCTCGGCTCGTTTCGAGCCTTAAATTTTAAGCTCGATTTCTGCTCGTGGCATGTTATATAGGCTCAGGCTCGGTTTGTTTATACGATTTGGAAAAAAAGTTAAAGTTTGGCTTGAGCTTGAGCTGGGCTCGTATATATGTTTAATATTAAAAATATCATACTGTCATTTAGAGCTTGTTTAGGCTCACGAGTCCAAACGAGCTTTGTATGTAAAGCTCAGACTCGAACTCGATTAATAAATGAGCTGCAACTTAAGCTCGAACTCGTTTAAGCTCGACTCATTCGAAGCTTTTATCGATCCGACAAAATTTTCAGAGCGACTCGTAGGGGTGTTCAAAAATCCGAGAAACCGATGAACCGAGCCGATCCGCTCAACCAAACCGCAAAACCGATAACCAAGAAACTGAATCGAGAAAACCGAAACCGAAAACCCGCTTATCATGGTTCGGTTTCGGTTTTTTTAGTTAGTCAAGCTATTCAACCGAACCGCTTATAATATACATGTAGGTTTAACAAACCATTCTTAAAATGTTCAAGATAACTATCTTATTGCATTACTTTTATCGATAACGATTTTTACTTATCTAACGCGATCATTTACTAACGCCGTGACTACATATGATTAAAGTGATCGTCTTATAAACGTCAAATACATAGTATCGGTTATTTTGTTACATATGATAATTTGAACGCTTTATTATGATTAACAACATTATTACGACTTAAATCTTTTCAATGTTATTTAATTTTACTACAATCGACATATTACGCTCTAATTTATGTTATTGTTCGTCCGATTCAATTCGGTTAATTTTTAAAATGGTTAATCATGACCAACCATGGTGTAATCATCATTTTGCAATTCCGACGTCCTGCCATCCGCCAAGACGGTTCGATTCGGATAGTAAAATGAACTACTACCGCGATGGATAGTTAAAATTCTAACCAACCGAAATGAACCGCCCCGTGAACACCCCTAGCGACTCGACTCATTTCCTGACCTATTCAAAAACTTAGACCAAATGGTAGCCGGTCGATCAAGTGACCCTTAAGTTTGGGTTATAGATGAAAATTAATTACAGTCTAGGAGGAGTATAATTCTGGTGGATTTGAGAATTGAGACAAAAACCCACACGCACTAACTATCTCTTTCTCTCTCCCTCTTACACGAACACAAATCCAACTCAAACAAACAAAGATCCATCCAACTCAATCATCCTTCATTTCACAATTCACATTTATTTAATTGCATCAAGTTAATTACTCTCAGGGTTTTGTAAAGCTGAAATTAGGGTATTTAAATGAGGTTGTTTCCGATGGGTTCATCATCTAGTAGAAGTGATGAAGATGAGGATAACAGCGAAGGAGGGGGGATGGTGTACTTGAATGTTTATGATTTGACACCTGTTAATAATTACATGTATTGGTTGGGTTTTGGTATCTTTCATTCTGGTATCCAAGGTAAATCTAATTGTCTCATTTTATTACTTATTGCTCATAATTTAGTGTTCATAGATTTAGAATCTATACTAGTCTATAGATGTTGGGATAGCTTATTTTTACGGCTTATATTGAAATTTATCAGCTTATATAAGTTTGTTATATCATAATAAGCTTATATAAATCCATAAGTTTCGAAACAAGCCGGGGTAAATGAGCTTGTGAAACATACGCCGAAAACCAAATAAGCCATAAGCCCGCTATATAAGCTTATCCACAAAAGGTGTGAATTGGCGGGAACACCCTGACCCCGGGTGCCTTTTGGCACCGGCCATTGTCCACCCCACAAGGAATAGCTCCGGCAACTCTCCAGGCCTAGTGGGGCACCATTTGGAGTGAGCAAGAGCCTAGACTCGAACCCTTGACCTTTTATCCTCAAAGTCTCTCCAGTGGGCTCATGGGTTTTTCGGAGGTGGATACCAACTGAGCCAAAGCCCTTTAGTGCCCGCTATATAAGCTTAAACAAACACCCCCATAATCAGAAATGCATAAGCCGAAAAATAAGCATAAACAAACACCTGGTTTAAATGAATGTTGGGATATATTTTGTTTCCATTCGATTTATAGTTAGTTTTGGGTGTTTAGGTAAAACCAAACTGCGTATGGTTATCTGGTTGTTTTAGGGTGAAATGAGCCGTGTTAGATAAGCAGTTTGGGAGTTGGCGAGTTGCTTATTTGATTATTGTTATGTTGCCTCTTAAGTTTATATATTAGCAGAATTGGAAAGACTAAAACAGCTGTAGGTCTGAGTTATGGGTTTCGGTACGATTAGCAAATCCAAGCACTAGCTTCTGCATACTGATAATCTGGTTTTGTTATGGTTTTCGAAGTCAGCATAAGCAGTTCTGATAAAGAATCCCAAACACCCCCAAAAAGAACTCTCAAGAACAGTTATTATGTCCTGAATCTATGACTCTCTCTAGTGGTACCACCCAACAAACCTAATTCCCATGCCTAAAGCCTAATCCGTTAATCATTTGACATATGCCACATGCATTTTCTCCCTCTCTCTATCCATTTTAGATTTTGCCACATGTCTTCATAATTCATATACTGTTGTTAGACACATTTTTAGGCGAAAATATTAGGCATGGGAATCTTTTATTCCTACCAAAAAACATACTTTTAAACTTTTATTTTTGAAGAAAGAGGGAGGCCGTAATCATGAGGATAGAGGACCTATATCGCCCATCCTACTTTTTCATAACATAAAAGACATGTGCTTGATATTACAGTTGCTTATAGATTTCTCATATATTTATGTACATCTATAAGCTGAGTGGATTAATTTTGATTGTCCTATGCTATATGGCCTGTATTCACCCTGAAGACTTCTCAATTTCGACCTTCCTGGAGTTTTTGATAATGGTTGTAAAGTGATTCTAGTGTTATACTTGGACTCCTGGAGTGTCATTATTGCTTGAAACTATAGGTTGCTTGATTATAAGTATCATCTCTTGACACGTGTGTGACCATTTATAAGTACTATCTTGATTACGTGCTTGGAACTTGCTTATAGTTTATACCGTTACTTATCTTATTTGGCATGAACCCTGTCATATAGTTGTTCGCATATTGCTCACTTGCTGCCAATTGATGCATGTGAGATTGTAAGCTGTTTAGCCTCATAGAGTAAGAGTTTTTTGTATGGTCCTTGTGCATGTTTCGTGTCTACGGGGAGTTATGAATTGGGCGCAATTTAAATTGGATAGATAAACTAGAAAGACATATTCAAAGTGAACTCAATATTCTGTAATCCTAGTCGTAATTATTTTGTAACTTCCGTACTTTAGAGGTCTAAAAAATGTGGACATTCTATCTTTTAAAATTTCACCTGAAAGTCAAATTTGAAATACTCTAAAAATGAATAATCACGGAAATCACAAAGTCGCTTTTAGATCATGAAATAATGTGTCTAGTCGCCAACCTCCCGAAAAGGGAGGGTCAGACCGGTTTGAGTCGTGTGGCGGTGGGTTCAAACCCGTGGATAAGTTGGTCAAAAGGTGGGAAACCATGATTACCCAAAATATAATAGTGTCTTGTATTGATATAAATCAGCTTTAGGTGATAGGTTGGTTGAACCGACTACCGAGACTTTGTGGTTTTGTTTGGCTGAAAACTTCTATTCTAAGGCTATGTGTGGTTTTAATTCGACTGCAACCTTAATGTGATGGACCTCCTAATGTGATGATTTCATTGTCTAAGTTAATCAAATAATCTGTATTCTGGACTTGGTTAAGCTGATGCTGCAACAATGCTGCTGCCTTAATGAGTCGCATGTGGTCCATTAGTAGATGACACTGTTATAACGATCCTGATATATGCACCACCCCACTTTTTTGTTTACCAGCTTACCACCTTATACGCTTGTAACAATTAAATTTCTGGAATATAATCAATTATAACTTAAATGTTATTTCTCGATGAATCATCTTTTATGAACCATCATAGTTGATATGGAAGATAAGTGCATTCATAAACATGTATGAACCATCTTATAATCATTTGATAACTAGTGTCTTAATTTAATAATGAGATTTTAACCATAAATATACTTGTCAGCGAAACTGACATATCTTCTGAAAAGAAAAGAGCTAATATATTTGAGTAAGTCTTCGGTTTCTTAGCATACTTATATTTGATATTTCCACGTGTCCTCTGAGAAGACAGTATGCTGCATTCAATAAAAGCTTATGTTCATCCCCTTTGCATTATGCACCGTGATAAATAGATATCTTTTGTAGAAAAAACCATACCTAAGTTAATGACTAATGAGTATCGCAGGTCATAGAGTGTATAGAAGGAGAAAAAAAACATAGTTAAATTTCTGGCATGATATATTTTAGGCACATCTTTCAATGACTTGTGGTCTTCGAGTGATAAAGTAATGTGTTTGCTTTTGATATGATAATCAGCATATGACATGGAATATGCATTTGGAGCCCACGAGTACTCGACAAGTGGGGTGTTTGAGGTGGAACCCAAAAGTTGCCCAGGTTTTATCTTCAGGAGATCCATTCCTTTGGGTAGTACCAACATGTCTCCTACAGAATTTCGGTCATTTATGGAACAGCTATCTAGTAAATATTACGGTGATACTTATCATCTGATTGCCAAAAACTGCAATCATTTCACGAACGAAGTAAGCATGCGGTTGACTGAAAACCAATCCTCGGATGGGTCAACCGCTTAGCTAAAGTTGGTAAGAAATACTAATATCCTGCCATTGTGATTCAATAATATGGCAGACACTTTCAATGTGTTCCATTCTATTGAACACTTCGTTATTGTGATAAACAGGTTCTTACTGCAACTGTTTACTGCCTGAAAACATTCAAGTTGCAGCTGTCAGACATATGCCGGATCACGCAACATATTCCGTGAATCTCCACTTGTTCGTTTTAATTCATGATATATATATATATATATATATATATATATATATATATATATATATATATATATATATATATATATATATATATATATATATATATTCATGTTTTATAAATTTACATGGATTAACCGCATTCGGCAGTGCAACATTTACTCATTGGTTTTGTTCAAACAGATGAAGAGTCAGTTTCAGGTGATTCATCTTTAACAATGGGGAGTGAAGAAGATGATGTAGATCATCATTTGTTGACTGCACCAAACAGCGACGTTGCGTTTTTGCAGGACACACCAGTAAGACTAGCTAAAGACCACCTTTAAGTTCTATTTTATTATTATTTTTTGTTGTGTTCTTAAGTAATTCACTCGGTATTCAGTGGTAGCTTATAAAAAGTTAATTGTATAGATTTATCCAAAAAGTAGGCTTCCTCTGAAGTTTGTTGTCTTGATTATTGAGTGCCTCCAGATCTGCTTCTTCTAGTATTATGGTGTGTGTATGATCCTTCTGTAACGCATTGTGATAATATGATGTATGATAATGAAAAGTTGCAAACTTTGATGGAAATTTGGTTGATGAAAATGTGTATTCACTAATGATTTGACTTGGCGAAGTCATATTACCCTATATTTGTAGTGTTATGTAGCGTAAGACATAGAAATACAAATCTGTTACTTTATCAAACTCCATGCTTTTTTCTTCTGTTAATGATAGTGTGTACCTTTAGTGTATGAAATTGAAATTACCAATAACTGTGTAAAAAATGGGCTCGGTTTGATAGAATTGAAAAAAATGAACCTCGACGGGTTATGGTCCATTTCTTGGTTCTATAGAACTGTCAACTGTACAGAATGGTTCTGTGTTCTTAGATCATTTGTAGGAATCTTATCATGGCTATTGTTAAATTTGAATTTTTAGAACTAACACTTTGTTTACAATTTAAAAAAAACGTAGTAGCTACGACAACTAGGTCTATCCTGTAGCTAGCTCGATATCAGACAACTAGGTCTACCTCAGACATTATAATGCATATTGAGATCCTGAAGTTCCTTCTAATTTTGAATAGTTGTTACTCGGGGTTCATATCTCTAGATGTAATTGTGTAAATGAGCAGTTCATATCTCTAGATGTAATCGAGTAGATAAGCGGTCGAAAATAAATCCAGATGTGAAAGTGCTCTATGTATTAAGGTTGAAGCTTCGAGCTGCACAACAGAAGTCAAGGGTCTATGGAAGCTGCCAAGAAATGCTCTAGCATGTGTCAAGTAATGATTTTGCCTATTGTTTGTTGTTTAGTCTATGTATGGGAGTCCCATACACATTACGAACTTGTTTAAGTTTCAAAATATATATAATTCGCCAGAAATCCTGACCTCTTTTACCCTGCAAAAAAATGATAAGAGTATATGTCGAGCAGCATATGTGCTGTATGGATTGATATAAACAATTAAGATAAAATTTATTATTCTCATGCACATGATTTTCAGTTGCAACTATATGTTAATAGGTAGATTACATGTACATGTTTAGCTAAACATAACAGTTGTTTATAGCTAGGGTGGAAATAAACCGAGCCGCTCGTGAAAAAAACTCGGGATCGGATCGGTTAAAAAGATCGAACAATGCCAGCCTAAACGAGTTGAAGTTCGAGCTCGAGCCTGGTTGTAGCTCATTTATTAAACGAGCTTGAGCCCGAGCTTTACATACAAGCTCGTTTCGCTCATGAGCCTAAACGATGTTATGAAATTTTAAGTATTAAACATATATACGAGCCGAACTCGAAGCTTATTAACCAGCTCAATAAAGATATATTATGGTAGCTCGAGTTCGAGCCAAACTTTAACTTTTCATTGGCAAATCGTATAAACGAGCTGAGATCGAGCCGAGCCCAAGCCTCATATTAACCCACCACGAGCCGAGCTCGAGCTTAAAATTTAAGGCTCTAAACGAGGAGCTTTCGAGTCGAGCTTTTAAGTCTTAAGCGAGCTGCTCGAGGCTCACAGTTTCGGTGCAAACTCATCGCTCATTTTCACCCCTATTTATAGCATGGGTATCCTAAACGTTGTCTACATATTATGTAAACAAGACGATATGATGAAAGCAAGCTGACGACGTATATAGTGACAAATAATTATCTTGCAAATCGTGATTTTGGTTCGACTTTTGATCTGCAAAGCGTGTGTTTTTTGAAAATAAAACATGTGTTTTTTAAAATTAATATAGTGTGTGTTTTTTAAAAGGTGTTGATATGCACACCATACTTTTTGATTATTTCACCATTAAATCACATCAATGATGCATACAGTACAACACCGCTATGCATGATTGGTGGTGAGCACATAATTTTGAATGGTGTGCATATCACCTCCTTTTTTGAAAAGTTGTCAAGTTTACATTAATCTAGCTTAAGATGTATTAAGAGATACTTAGAGGTAATTCAGATAAATTACATTAATTTAAGTTTTTAAGATTTAAGATTTCAAGAATCGATATTCGTTTTTTATAATTAGTATAGATTTTTATAGAACACTGACATTCAGTTCGTACCGAATTGGCGGCCTAACTCTTACAAATACAAAATAGTTACATTGTAAAATGATCTTGGAAAGTTTTGTACGTATTTGAGTAACTTTTATTTCGAAATGACTTTGGATCCTTTTACTAGTGGTCTTTAAAAATAAGACCCTTTCTACTTTTCACCTTCGGTAAATTAAAGGAACTTTGTTGTCATTTGTCTGGTGGCCTTCACATCCTCATGAAAAGCAAAAATAAGTTACGCCAAAATAACATGATCCAACTTTCTAACGCAAATGAGATGCAGGATACATAGTCATCATAGAACTACATGTGCATCAACTTTTGGTGTTTTCATTTTTAAATTGGGGAATGATTTATACACTCAACTTTTTGATGAGAACATTTTAATATATGCATTACATAATTGTACTGTGTATACATACTGCTTTAGCTGGTTGGGTTTTGTAAAAACCACAACTCTATAGGTTGTGCTTAAGATTTCATCAATTATAATAAGAGATAAATTACTAAAAGAGGCCAAATTTTCAAGGTTGGTCCATTTTCTAGACACTTTTATCATCTCTTTCCCATTTGCGCCACGTCAATCGCTTCAACCGCCGACCCACCTCTTTTGTGACGTGTGTCAATACAAGACGGAGTTAGGTAGACATGTTTTTACTTTTTGGTTAAATGACATATTTACCCTTTATTACATTTCTTTATTAATTATACCACCTACCCTCACCCTAACCCCATCCACCTACCTCACCACCACCACCACCACCACTCTTCAACTGCCGACCACCACCGCTTCAACTGCCGACCACCATCGCCAACCGCCGACCACCATCGATCAACCTACATCGCCGACCACCATCGATCAACCACCACTGTCGACCATCACTAATCAACTGCTAATCCATACCTTATTTTTGTCTCGCTAATCCACAAACACATAAAAGGAAAAAAAAAAATTGAAATACACAAAAATAATCGATAAAATCCATGAAGCACATTTTTGTGTGTACAATTAATATCGATGACATTTGTTATAAAATCAAAAACAAACAACATAAATAAAACTAGGAAAAAAATTCAACCTTTTTACAAATAAATTCAGTTCACACTTGAGGCTTTCATTTATGTTTCTTTGAAACTTACGCTTTTGGGTCTTTTACGTACCCAGTCAAACTTGTCAACTTAGAACAGAGGGTTGAAACATTAGTAGACCTTGACCGTCCAAAAAAAAATTGAAAAAAGAAACAAACCGGACCAAGACGAGCCGTAAGTACAACCGAACTTTTCCATCAGAGAAACAAAAGAAAAGAGAAGAGAGGTTGAAATTTCGATTTTGATTTTTTATAATAATGGGAAACAAATCACCATTAAAATCAAACATCACCAAATCATCATTCAAATCAAACATCAATAAATCCGGCGAAGATGATGGTTGTTGGCCGGATCTACTTGCCGGCAATCACCTTACTGGAAAGGACTTCACCGAGGCATTTGACGCAGCTTGTTTCCCTCTTACTCTATTCTCAAGTTCCTTTCATCCTGGTGCAGATAATGTAAACCAATGCTTGTGGATTAGCGGGAGAGATGAAATGATTTATTTGCCAGATCCGTAGATCTGTTAGGTATAGAGGGAGAGATGAAAGAGAAAGGTATTTATATATGTGGGTATATATGTCATTTAACCAAAAGTAAAAAAAACACGTCTATCTAACTCCGTACTTGTATTGACACACGTCACAAAAGAAGTGAGTTGAAAGATTGAGCGTGGCACTAAATGGGAAAGAGATGATAAAAGTTGCCAGAAAATGGATCAACCTCGAAAATTTCTACTTTCGATAAATTCTCTTATAATAATCAACACTTAATTAACATAAAATATTCTACGTTTAACAATACTTTCAATAATTATAATCATTAAGTAGGTACAAATATGTAAATAATAAATTCATTAAATGCTATTTTACATAAATTATGAGGCATAAACATAACACATAATTAAATTATTTGAGGTTGTTTTGGTTTTTATTCAAAAATGAGTGTTTTGTCTACACATACACCACTTTTATGTTTCTAATGAGATTTGAACCAGCAATTTCTAAATTGACGAGTTATTCATATATCGTTACACAAGGTCTTTAGTAAATCTAAACTCTTTTTTGCAATGGAAATAAGTTGTCATGTATGTTTTGATTTAATGTGAGTTGGTTTCATAAATTTATCTTGTATCATTGATTTTTTTCCCTCCTCTACTAACTTTTTGTTTACCTCTTAGAACGAGGTAATACTAACCTAATGCATCATCATCATATTATTATTTACTCTCTTCATTAAATCAACCGCCAAACACTAGTTTCGATTGGTCCTGGATGATTGACCACCCCCCGCCTCGGAATCTATTCGCACTGAATTGGCGGTCTAACTCTTACAAATACAAAATAGTTACATTGTGAAATGATTTTGGAACGTTTTGTACGTATTTGAGTAACTTTTATTTCGAAATGACTTTGGATCCTTTTACTAGTGTTCCTTAAAAGAAGACCCTTTCTACTTTTCACCTTCGGTAAATTAAAGGAACTTTGTTGTCATTTGTTTGGTGGCCTTCACATCCTCATGAAAAGCAAAAATAAGTTATACCAAAATAACATGATATAACTTTCTAACGCAAATGAGATGCAGGATATATAGTCATCATGGAACTACATGTGCATCAACTTTGGGTGTTTTCATGTTTAAATTGGGAAATGATTTATACACTCAACTTTTTGATAAGAACATTTCAATCTATGCATTAGATAATTGTCTTGTGTGTATACATCTTTGCTTTAGCGAGGGTTGGGTTTTGTAAAACCACAACTCTATAGGTTGTGCTTAAGCTTTCATCAATTATAATAATCAACACTTAAATAACTTAAAATATTCTATGTTTAACAATACTTTCAATAATTATAATCATTAAGTAGGTACAAATATGTAAATAATAAATTCATTAAATGTTATTTTACATAAATTATGAGGCATAAACACAACACATAATTAAATTATTTGAGGTTATTTTGGTTTTTATTCAAAAATGAGTGTTTTGTCTACACATACACCACTTTTATGTTTCTAATGAGATTTGAACCAACAATTTCTAAATTGACGAGTTATTCAGATATCGTTACACAAGGTCTTTAGTAAATCCAAACTCTTTTTTGCAATGGAAATAAGTTTTCATGTGAGCTGGTTTCATAAATTTATCTTGTATCATTGATTTTTTTTCTTCCTCTACTAACTTTTTGTTTACCTCTTAGAACGAGGTAATACTAACCGAATGCATCATCATCATATCATTATTTACTCTCTTCATAAAATCAACCACCAAACATTAGTTTCGGTGGTCCGGATGACCGACAATTTCTAAACTCTTTTTTAATGAGATTTGAACAAATAATTTCTAAATTGATGAGTTATTCAGATATCGTTACACAAGGTCTTTAGTAAATCTAAAGTCTTTTTTATGCAATGGAAATAAGTTGTCATGTATGTTTTGATTTCATGTGAGCTGGTTTCATAAATTTATCTTGTATCCTTGATTTTTTTTATTCCTCTACTAACTTTTTGTTTACCTCTTAGAACGAGGTAATACTAACCGAATGCATTATCATCATATTATTATTTACTGTCTTCCTAAATCAACTACCAAACACTAGTTTCTATGGTCAGGATGATGATCGACTTCAATATGTTCGTACCGAATTGGCGGTCTAACTCTTACAAATACAAAATAGTTACATTGTGAAATGATTTTGGAACGTTTTGTACGTATTTGAGTAACTTTTATTTCGAAATGGCTTTTGATCCTTTTACTATTGGTCCTTAAAAGAAGACCCTTTCTACATTTCACCTTCGGTAAATTAAAGGATCTTTGTTGTCATTTGTTTGGTGGCCTTCACATCCTTATGAAAAGCAAAAATAAGTTACACCAAAATTAGATGATCCAACTTTTTAACGCAAATGAGATGCAGGATATAGTCATCATGGAACTACATGTGCATCAACTTTTGGTGTTTTCATGTTTAAATTGGGAAATGATTTATACACTCAACTTTTTGATGAGAACATTTCAATCTATGCCTTAGATAATTGTACTTTGTATACATACTGCTTTAGCTGGTTGGGTTTTGTAAAAATCACAACTCTATAGGTAGTGATTAAGCTTTCATCAATTATAATAATCAATACTTAAATAACATAAAATATTCTATGTTTAACAATACTTTCAATAATTATAATCATTAAGTTGGTACAGATATGTAAATAATAAATTCATTAAATGCTATTTTACATATATTATGAGGCATAAACACAACACATAATTAAATTATTTGAGGTTATTTTGGTTTTTATTCAAAAATGAGTGTTTTGTCTACACATGCACCACTTTTATGTTTCGAATGAGATTTGAACCAACAATTTCTAAATTGACGAGTTATTCAGATATCGTTACACAAGATCTTTAGTAAATCCAAACTCTTTTTTGCAATGGAAATAAGTTTTCATGTATGTTTTGATTTCATGTGAGTTGGTTTCATAAATTTATCTTGTATCATTGATTTTTTTTCCTTCCTCTACTAACTTTTTGTTTACCTCTTAGAACGATGTAATACTAACCGAATGCATCATCATCATATAATTATTTACTCTCTTCATAAAATCAACCACCAAACATTAGTTTCGGTGGTCCGGATCACCCGCCCCCTCCCCCAAATATGTTTCTTCATGCGTGGTTGCCCAGGTTGAGGACAATTAATGCCTTAATGCGTTGTGTTTCATGGGTGATTCATGTTACCATTACCATAAGTCTTATGTTTTCCCTTAATTCATAATGTTTTAAGAATAGTCCAAGACGATAACATATTTTGCGAGTCAAAACGTTAGTTTTACTATATATTAGCAGGGCTCGAAATTTAAACTCACCATAAGAATCAAGTTCGCATTCATCAAATCTTTTTAGAAAAGAACTTAAAACGAAAGTATCTCCACCATATTTTCTTTTACTTACAAGATTTGACCAATTATTCTTGATGTGTTACTTTGAACAAACTAACGCTTTATCACGAAATTTTACCAAGTTCTCACAACTTGAGCATATTAATCTTGTACATAATGATCACTTATCTTCATCACAATATTTGTACTATAGGCAGAGTTATAGAAGCTACATGTGCACCAAGTATCAACTATAACTTTTTCCCTTTTCCATTCGTATGTACATAATTTGCTGTCTAACTCTTTTGATGCAATAAGTTCATATATTTTACCTTTTTACCATTTACCCATCTTTTTTTCTTGTAGCCACTTTTTACTTCACCTCTTTCTTGACGGCTATAAATTAGCTTACTTGTTATCTTACAATCCAATTCAACACCCATAATTGTTACTCTAAAAAATCTACCTCATTTAACAAATCATTCTTCTAGTTTTACTTATATAGTTATTGTTATTCTCCTTACAAGTGGTGTGATCTTCATAGTTTCACTTCATAAGCGTGTAAGAAAATAGTTAAAATTTTGATCATAAATCTATGCAATTTGCTGTGACAAATATATGAATATATGATCTTTATTTCTAACAAACTTGATTATACAAACAATCTATTAATTTTGGTTTTGGAGATACATAATGAAATTGTATAAACCAACATAACAAACCATCTCGTTGGTCATTTACTTACATGATTTTGTAAAGGGTCATACTAAATTAACACTATTTCCACTAATTGAACCTTAGAGCGGAGTATGGTGACGAGCAAACTCGCCAAATCCGTGGTAGCTCGTCGTTGCTCGCCACCACCTTGCCACTGCACCATGACCACTCGCCAAAAATGCTTTCGTTGGGAAAGTGACCAAGATAACGACAAAAACACTTTTCATATATATACGTTTGAAGCATATAAATAAAATAAAATTGGGGGTGGGTGGCTCAAATAAAGTAGTTTTTTGTGTTGAATTGGGATACTTTATTTGTGTATTAAATACTTGTACAATATTTACAATGTTTTTTGATTATTTGTATAGTTGAGTGTATCAATAAATAAATAGGGGGAATTGCATATATACCCACTAAAACTTAAAAACTTTCATATTTCTTCATAATACAAGTTTTTATTGCATGATGTACAATGCATTTTAAGCATGTTTTGGGTATATATATATATATGCAAATATGCAAGTTTTAGTGGGTATATATCGATTGACCCAAAAATATGAGTGACCTAAGAGGGGAAGGTATGGGGCCGTCGTGCGCTCGAGTGGTCTAATGGACGTTCGTCGAGTCGCCGGCCGCCATGCACCGTGACGTTCGCCGTGTTTCGTCGTTCGACGACGAAGCAAGCAATCGACAAACCCACTAGCAACGGATATATTGTAAGTTTTAATTGTTAAGTTTTATTGTGTATGTGTGTAAGTTTAATTGTAAGTTTTAATATGTGTATGTGTGTGTGAATGTGCAGGAAACATGAAGAAGACATTTTTTTTGGACTGGTTGAATTGGCCTCAAATGAAATGAATTGGGCTCAAAAATTTTATTAGTTAAGTTTTAATTGTTTTTTTTTTTTTTTTTTTTTTTTTAATTTATAAAAATGTTATTTATATTTTTTATAAAAATGACTAGTAAAATGTTTAGGTTTCTTATTATTAATATGTGTTGTATTTTTTTTTACTCGTGGTGTTTTTTTTCTTTTCCGTATCATGTTTTTTCTTCTTATTATTGTGTTATGTATTTTATTTTTATTTTGAATGAAATAAATTTAGTTTATTTGGAAAATTGAATAAAAAAAAAATTACACGTTTGTCCCTGTGGTTTGCTCATATTTCAAGTTTAGCCCTTAAGTCGTTTTAATTACACCATAGATACCTATTTTTGAAACCTTGCACTCATTTAGTCCCTAATTTGGATGGTCCGTTAGTTTCTCCGTTAAGTGTTTGCACCGTTAGTCCCTCCGTTAATAATTTTTGCACTGTTAGTCCTATTTTTACAAATAATAGTTTTCGCCAGTTAGTCCCTCCATTAATAATAGTTTTCACCCGTTTTTTTCCGTTTTTATCCGTTTTCGTTCGTTTTTTATCCGTTTCCCTTCTTTTTTACGTTTTATCCGCCGCCTGTTTTATATGTTTCGTCCGTTTTTACGTTTTGTCCGCTTTAATCCATTTTGTCTGCTTTCATCCGTTTTTAAATGCGTTTTAATCGGTTTCACCGTTTTGTCGTTTTTCTTACATTTTGTCCGTTTTCTTTCGTTTTGTTCTTTTTGTACTATTTCAACATATTGAAAATTTTTTCCAAAAGAAAAAAAATTGAAAAATTTTCCAAAAAAATATTTCGAAAAAAAATTTGAAAAAAATTAAAAAAAATCAAATTTCAAAAAAAAAAATTGAATAAAAATTTCAAAAAAATTTGAGTAAAAAATATTTTTCAAATATTTTTTTTAAATCTTTAAAAAATATGTCCGTTTTTTCAATATTTTTCGGAAATTTTTTTTCCAGATTATTTTTATTTTTGGAAAAAAATTTCAATATGTTGAAATAGTACAAAAACGAAAGAAAAAAGGACAAAATGTAAGAAAAACGGACAAAAACGGATGAAAACCGATAAAAACGTACGAAAAACGGACAAAACGTAAGAACAACGGACAAAAACGGATGAAAACGGGCAAAAACGAAAGAAAACAGACAAAACGTAAGAAAAACGGATAAAACATGGATTAAAACGGACAAAAACGTAAAAAAACGGACGAAAACATATAAAAACAGACGAAAACGGATAAAAACGGACGAAAAACGTAAAAAAACGGGGAAAAATATTTTTTTTTCCAATTTTTTTTTTCTTTTTGGAAAAAATTTTCAATATGTTGAAAACGAACAAAAACGAACAAAAACGTAAGAAAACGTGAAAAAACGGACAAAATGTAAGAAAAGCGAAAAAGCGGATGAAAACCGATAAAACGCGTTTAAAACGGACCAAAACATATAAAAGCAGACAAAACGGATAAAAGCGTAAAACCGGATCAAAACCGTAAAAAATGGGGAAGCGGATAAAAAACGAATGAAAACGGATAAAAACTGACAAAAATGGGTGAAAACTATTATTAACGGAGGGACTAACTGGCGAAAACTATTATTTGAAAAAATAGGACTAACGGTGCAAAAAATTTTAACGGAGGGACTAACGGTGCAAACACTTAACGGAGAAACTAACGGACCATCCAAATTAGGGACTAAATGAGTGTAAGGTTTCAAAAATAGGTATCTCTGGTGTAATTAAAACGACTTAGGGACTAAACTTGAAATATGAGCAAACCACAGGGATCAAACGTGTAATTTTTTCTAAAAAAATAAAGTAGTAGTGGTGGGCCCCAAATGAAGAGGTTGAGGTTTGTTATGAGTGAGGGGGGTTTGTTGTGGTTAGTTGTGGAGAAGTGGGATGCTGATGTGGCGCTGAGGTGGCACTGATGAAGTGATTATGGCTTGTTATGACAACTTCTCCTCTAATTAACTCTATTTTAAAAGGGATGTGTTATACAAACCCTCTCTATGTTGTCCCATCAAAAGGGTTTGGTCAAACCGTACAATCCGAAGATACGTTCAATCATTACAAACCCTCCCTATAAGAGCACTCCCAATCCTAACACTATAACACCAATAACTTAGTCGCGTCGGTGACATCGCTTTAACATTTAACATTAACATCCCCAAAAAACACCCACAACCATAACATCCCAATAACATTAATAACATTTCATATTTTCAAACACTTCATTAAAATTGAAAACAAATTACAATACGAGATTAAAAAAATAATAATAATAAAAAAATTACAACGAAATAAAAAAAACACACCGCAAATAAAGCGTTACAACAAATTAAAGGAAATGACGAGAATACGATCTCTCGACGATGTTTCAAGTTATATTTTTGATGATTCGATCTTTTCATCATTGATCCACTCACGACCATTGGATCTTGCCCCTTGATGGCGTCATCAAAAACTTTATCTCTTCCAACCTTGTTATTGTGAGATCTTTTTCTGCGCTGCGCCCGACACGCCGTCACGACTTCACGTTTCAAGCGATACTGTTTGCCATAGTTTCGTGAAATAAGTTGACGAGCTCGTTCTCCGGTGCTTGTTCCCCAAGACTTGTTGTAGTCTCGGATCTTGCTTTCTTGGTAGACGTTTCTTTCCCATGGGCGTGGGTGTGTCAAGAACATCTTGTGTTTGGTTTGTGATTGTTGTATTGTGAATGTGAATTGTAGGTTTTAAAGTTGGAGTTTAAGGTGCTTTGTTGGTTTTTGTTGCCAAAGCAGTAATGTTTGATGTTGTTGCCACATTTCTTGGCTCGAGAAGCCTAGTTGGTTGGGGTTTGAAGATGAACCGGTTCGGGTTAGATGATGAACCCGGGTTTGAGGATTCCACCCATCACCGAGAAGATTCAAGAAAGTATCGTCGTTGCCTCCCGACATTGTTTTTTGCGTTAATTGAAGTTGAAAGATTGAGAGTATTGAGAGGATTTAGTAGTGGAAGTGTGAAAAAATGGTGTTTTAATTATGTATTTATAGTGGTAAAAGGTTTTGATTTTTTTATTTATAAAAAGTAGCCAGTTAGGGACCGAAATGAATTTTTTTAAAACTTAACGGCTAGTAGCCGTTCTGAGGACCATAAATGATTTTTTACTGCCCTAGCGTTACTAACGCTACATTGGGTTTGGAGGACCAACGCCGGAATAATATAAAGATCAAAACCTAACGCGCGTTACTTGGGTAACGCCGATAACGGGCGTTACCCCGTTAGGATTGAAAGTGCTCTGAGAAGGTGCGGATAACTTGACTCATGTGAGCATTAAAATGATGTGAAAACCGATGTGACGAATCTTTATGATACTCAATGTTGTGCAACTTTGACTAACTAGTTAGGGCCAGTTTGGTTTATGGGTATTGGGGGCGTTGGATTCAAAGAAAGTACAAATGAATTGTTTGGTGCATATTTTCTTTACTGACAAAGGGTGTAGAATCAAATATTCCATACCAAGGTACACTAGTGTCTTTTCATGGAAACCAACCAATAAGATTATAGTATTTAATTTTATAATTTTTCATGACCACATCTTTATTTATTCTATCTTTTATTTTTTATTTTTTACATTTTAAAATAACTTATAATTATCTAGGGATGAGATCAAATAAAAAGATGATTTTTGGTAAAAAGAATAAGAAGGATTTTGGACCCTTGATTTAAAATCAATGGATGAGATTAACTTTAATCCTAACTAACTATTAAGGGTAAAAAAGTAATTTTCACAATCACCTATAACTTTAATTATCCTATATAATAAAATTCCGCCTCTTCCATCTCCCCATACACACAGAGAAACACACAATCAACTATAATCCCTGTAATCTTTAATCTGGTCTCTGATATACAATCAAATTAGGGTTTGTAACACTAATCAGTTATTAGCATGATCACAATCGTGGATTATAAGCTCAATTTCGAATTTTTCTAGAATGTTATCAATTAATAATAGTGATAATCAAGGTATGTATTTTTTTCATTAAAATCGATCTCGGTTCGAAATCAGATAAAGCTTATTGTGTAATTTAGTGTAATTGATAATAAATTTGTGCTATTACTTCAATTTGATATGTAAATTAGTTTTTTTAGTGTAATTTGCTGCAGGGATTTGGAGTGGAATTTACTGCACTTATTAGTGTTATTATAGTATCTAATATATAATTATTGCTATTAGTGTAAATTGATGTTTAAATTTGTGTTATTAGTGTAATTTGATGAAAATTTGTATTTGTAGTAGAATCTGATGCACAAATTAGTGTATCTGTGACAAAAAATTTTGTTATCAGTGTTTTTTTTATGGAAACTTGCATTTATAGTAAAATTTGATGCACAAAGTAGTATTATAAGTGTATTTGATACATAGATTTATGTTATTATTGTATTTTGGTGCAAATTTGTATTCGTAGTGGAATTTGATGCACAAACAAGTATATTTGATAAATAAATTTGTGTTATTAGTGTACATGATATATATTTGTATTTGGAGTATAACTTTATGCACAAATGAGTGTTATGTTGTATCTAATATTGCTATTAGTGTTTTTTTTAAGGAAATGTGTTTTTGCATCAAATTGATGCACAAATTAGTATTATATAAAATTTAGTACATATTTTTTGCATTATTAGTGTGATTTGATCAAAATTAATTTTAGAATTTGATGCACAAATAAGAGGTATTGGTCTATCATAAATAAGTAGTTGAAGGCCTTGATGTGTATAATAATAATCAAGGAAGTGTCGGAGAATGAATGACTACTACCTCCCTCCCCAATTACAACAACAAATAGGCCGCCCTCCATATAGCTTTTTCTTTTGTAATTAGTGTATTTGATATATAATTTTGTGTTATTGGTGTAACCTGATGCAGATTTACATTTTTAGTGGGATTTGATGGGCAAATTTATAAATTTGATAGAAAACTTTTTGTTATTAGTGTACTTGATATACATTTGTATCTCTAGTACAATTGTATGTATTAAAAAATATTTTTCTATCTTGCAGTCACTACTACAAAAAATCTCACAGAAACCGGTTAAAATAGCCCATGAAGAGTGGTTTTGAGACCACTCTCTGAAGAGGGGTATCTCCATAATTGAAACTTATAGAAACTGGTTACACAACCTGTCTCTATTAAAAGCATCGACACTGTTTTTATTGGACAATGACATTGGTTCCCCCACAACCTGTGTTTATAGAAACTTCCAACCTGTCTTTATATACAGTAAAAAGATATGTTTTTATATCAAAACCTATCTTTTGTAAATCTCTTTACTAAAAAAAAAATTGAAATTCCATAATCTACAATTTAACTCACCATAATAAAGAAATATAAATGCAACAAAATATATATATATATATATATATATATATATATATATATATATATATATATATATATATATATATATATATATATATATATATATATATATATATATATATATATATATATATATATAGGGGCCTTTATTTTGAGAACCCCGTTAAGTGCGAGAACTGCGAGAACCCCCTATGTACTCCTATTAATGCATATTGTGCAACATATAAATGCAATATAACATTTTTGAATTATTAAACTTTTTTATTTAATCCAAAAGGGTATAATAGTAAAATACAATTTTATATTAATTTTATTTATTTATTTATTTATTTATTTTTTATTTTTTATTTTTTTTGCTTTTGAACATGCATGTTTTAAAACTGATTTAGTGCATATGTGTTTTTATGAATTAATTTTATTATTTTGGTTTTTGGAATAGTTTTTTCGACATACATGTTTTTCAAATGAAAATGTGCATATGTGTTTTTAGATTATGTAAATTTATAACAACCAATAACATAATGCTAAACACAAAATTCGATATAGATTGAAATACAATTAAAATACAAATTTAGAATAAGAAGAAATACATGAATATAATCTATCTTTACACTTGTGCACTAACAATAATTAACGTAAACGGACATATGTGCACAAAACATATGTGTTTGAAGTTTCTCATCATATTATTTTGTACATGTGCGCATGTCTTCCAAAAACATACATGCACGCCTTCCAAGACATATATGTACTTCAAGCATGTGTGCACGCCTTCAAAGAACGTCACGCCTAAAAAAATAATAAACAAGATTAAATACTTTTAAAATAAAACTCAAGATAAAATAACACACATGAATAAGCTTAAATTAACAAACACAAATAAACATGAGACAATTTTTTTATACATGCAAAACATATATAATCCAAACACAAAACATATATGTTTTATAAATCAAACACAAAACATATATGTTTTATACATAAACATATATGTTTTTATACGTAAACATATATGTTTTTATACGTAAACATTGTTTGACTTTCATTCACTCTAGGAAAGTATTCATTGTTTAAGCACCTATTTCAAATATTACTGTCAATGTTACAATTAAAAATTACAATAAATGTTACACTTAGCATCAAAAAATTATTCATAAAACTAATTATCGACTCATGCTTGATAACCTAAATGATATTACAAAATATAATGCATTTGGTAAAAGAGATTGAGTAGTGAAATGGAATCTTACTTGTAGCTTCTGAGGTGGAAGAAGCCTCCCGTAAAGTGGTTTCCACTCCATCTGTTATGACTCCACCACCCCTTCATCACCGAGATCAACAAAGTAAGTCGTATGGCTAAAAACATGGACCACTATTAATATCTTGAATCTTGGTTATCACAATGTACAAAATCTGTGTTTTTAGATGTTTTAACTCGGTTTAAATGAAGTCCTATACAACCTAAGAAACCATATTTACGAGAGGCGAGATAAATTCCACTTTGAAAAAATAGCGAGAAGCTAGATATAATTCGAGATTTACTAGCTCTATTGTTAGTAAAGTAAGTTTCCACTTGTAGACAATGATGGTAAAATGAAGTAAAGTCCTCACCTTGAGACCAGATTCGACTACAAGATCCACATGCCCGAAGCCGTAAGTGCATATGCACAATCGCATCCATATAATGGCACTTTTACCGTGAATCATACATATTATAATGAGGTGACTAAATTGCATAACTAATTCCTAAGTCCTAACACATTTAAGAACTAACACGCGTTTTGGTATGTAATTGAAGCACATTAACATACCTTATCTCTCACTCTTGAAAAGGCAACGTATGCTTCGGGTGAAAAGATGTGGACTAGTTGTGTACCTAAGTGTAAAGGTAAGAGATGAGAAAGAAGTTAAAGCGCATGGATATGTTGAAACGCTTAGGTTTTTCATCAATAAATACACTAAGGATAATTCATACGAGATATGCTTGTGAAAGCTTTGGACGATTCTTGAGTGGATATTTCTTCCCCATTCATTCTAGTAGTTCGCCCAATGATACCAACCCATCTTTCTCGTAATATAGGTTGATCAATTATGCCAAGAATCTGATATCAAACAAGAAAATATTACTAACAGGCACAGATCTTAAAAGAACATTATACAGGCTTAGAAAGAACATTCAGATGTTTATACCCTAGCTGAAGAATAGGTATGCACCATATTGAATGATTCGAACTTAATACAAGCAAGTAAAGTTGCTTTGGAGTTTCATTCATATCGATACAAGATGGTACAAATTTTATCTTTCCATACAAATTGTGTTTATTAGTTATCATCAGCCATTAACTGAAAGACAGGGCATATCTGATGTTTTAATCTCAGTAATAAACTTGGACTTATATGTAGTTATGTTTTTTTATCCCAATTCCCAAAAGGTTTGGGAGGGAAAACTACAAACTAAGGTCCTTCTTCATACTCCGAAATTCTGGATTACAGGTACATTGCAGTGCAGTTACGGAATAACAATTACTAGATCATGAGATGTCATTCTCCACACACGTGGCTTCAATATAAGGTTGATTTTGCATGTTATGTAATTTAAATTAATAACTAGTTTAGGATAAGACAGAAAAAACATGCGTGACTTTCATCAGAGGGATACTAAATATTCATACCGGTTTACCTTTGTCCAATGAGCAATGAGAGTGCCAAACACGGGCTTACCGAGTACAAGCAAAAGCGACCACTTTAAATCTTCCACGATAATAGATTACTAAGAATTCCATAAGAGAACAATCGAAAGGTACACAGTAATGAAACTCTTCGTCCGTCTATTGGATCTAAAACCCACACATAATCTGCAGAATTCTCCTTGAAAATTCAACCATTTTCCTCTCCATAACTGCAATTGTTAACAGAGCTCATTTAACCATATAAACCACAAGATGAACTCCATGGGATACCTTGCTTTGTTTGTTTTTACAAAACTTCATGACTATAACAGCATGACTCATTGATAAAATTGATTTTTTATTAATTTAATCACATGATCCAAGACATAACCAATAGAAACCATAACAATAAAAACTAAGTAATATAACTAACGTACCTGATTTCACCGTTGATTTGTTCGGATGAATTATATTAATATTCATATTCCTATGTTGGTTGAATCTCATGGTGGCACGCACATCAACTTATTACACATGATTTGTTTATTAATCTATTTAACACTTCATCAGAGGATCAATATTGTTAAAAACAGATCTTCAAACTTGAGCCCAATCACATGTTCCATTGCAGTCATGGTGGCACTTGGATCGGAATAGGTTTTGTGATGCCAATTGAGCGGTGGTCATTTGTATAAAACAAGATGATGGTGGCTATGGTAGTGATTAGGGTTTTTTTTCAGGGTTTGATAATAATTCTGGATTTATGATAATGGTTGTGAATTTGAGAGAAAACTAGATCTGGAAAATCATTTGAAAAAAAGAAACAGTATATGGTGATTTTGAATTATCAGTTAAGATAATGTGAATGTTAAAATACCAATAATGCCCCTAATAAATTAATTATATTAATTTAAAAAAAAATGGAATACTAAATTGTGATTGGTCAATTGGGGTTACCATGATTACCATGACTTAATGCGTTTTCATAATAAAGATACACTATATATATATATATATATATATATATATATATATATATATATATATATATATATATATATATATATATATATATATATATATATATATAAAGTGATTTCAAGACACCAAAAATGTTGAAATCAATAAAGTAAACTAAGATAATACTTCAATTCAACAAAACATAAATCCTAGACAAAACTAAAATGGAAACACTAGAATTCAACAACTATAGAGAAAAACACTAGAATTCAACGTAACTAGCCATAATTATCTGGGATCAATCACACCACAATGTAAACCATGCACCAATGATGGCATTCAACTCTTTGTTCTCTAACGGACGCTCGTCACTCCAAGGTACCTATACGTAAATTAATGAAATAAACACATAAGCAATCTTTGTATGTTTAAATCATGTGACAAGAGCATGTTGCTAAAGAATGATGTTGTCCACTATGAAATCCATCATTGCTAACTATATGATATATTGACGCAGTAATACTAAATACCTTGGAATAGCGATGGTTACCCCCGAAGTGAGCATAAACGAAGAAAAAACACTAAATTAATAAAATATACTTTGACAGTTACTGAGATTGGAATATGATGACGATGAAAAAAGTAATACTTTGGTCTGATCAATCAAAGGGGCTAAACAAGAATCTGGAAACACATTTCTCATTATGAGATTTCTAAGAAGTTACTAAAGTAAGAATGAAGGACTAAACCAAGTTCCACTATAAACAAAATTAATGCCAGAACATTCTATATTTTTGTACACTTGCTACATCAATCAGTTAGGGCGTGCAAGTATTATAACAGAAACATCGGCAAGTAAAAGACAATCTTTTAGGGGTTACTAATAACAATAGAATTCTCACACATATGATAAACTAATGTACCAGTGAGGAATCAAGACAAATCAAAAGATGATCTTTTTACAAAGTTATACTATCTGATATATTCACACAGTAGTACCAAACACTCTGGTGTCTGATATGTTAGCTGTAACTGATTGTTACTGTATTGGAAGAAAGATATCAGCAACTGATTGCAATTTGTGTGTATGCTGACTGATTTAGTGTGTTTCTGTTTTTGTGTATGCTGATTTAGTGTGTTTCTGTTTGTGTGGTCAGTGAATACTATCTGATATATTCACACAGCAGCGGTACCAAACACACAAATTGCAAAATTTTTATTTTACTATCTGATATGTTAACTGTAACTGACCACACAAACATAAACACACTAAATCAGCATACACACAACAAATGGCTGGCTATTTACAGAGTCATGCATTACTTACTATGTTGGGGAAATTGTCGTTTTGATACTTTAGCACAAAGTCATGCATCCATTTCATGACATAAAATCCACACTCCCAATCAAATGGCGATTTACAGCAGGGAATTCCCACCTCAGACTACCAACGACACTAAAAAGGAAATAACAAACAGTGTGTAAGTTAAAAATTATAGAAACAAATGTCAAATCTAAAACAATTTAAGATAATTCTTACGACTCCAGAAGTCCAGCAAGCCTATAACTTTCCTCATTCTTGTTTGAACCCTTAGAAGAATTCAAAATAAATGCCACTCCATGTTTAGGGCAAATTATGAAGAGCACATAGTGACGGCCACATTTTGTGTACACGTTTTAGTAAAAAAAATAATAACCATATGAACAATATTGCAATGATAATTAAGATGGTAACATATGGTACCCTTATAGATATGGTGCGAGATTAAACTTGTAACCCTCCAATGCTCGAGTTAAGTAATCTAGGGTAGCCCCTTTTCAAACAGGCATGTATTTAATCAATCCAGGGTTCAAGAAACTAACCCTATTCTGTGAGGAGCGACCCTTAAGGTGATACACTGACCTAATTTAAACATATAAAATACACTAACATAAATTTATGTGAAAAAGAACAATGCCTTAAGCTACATATTCAAAACATAAATGAACTTACATCTCAAAAAGGGTCAAAATGCCACACTTGAGTTGTTGATTCGTCAAGAGTACAGCTATGTCTGTTGCATTATTTGCAAAGTAAGAATCGTCAACTTGTCGAAAGACCTCCTTGTCAACACGAATACTGAATAGCGTACGGCTCAGCGCAATCTCCACCCCGACTCATCCAACGATTGTAGCCATCTAATACAGTCTTGGGTTTATCTAATTGTATATCGTGTTCCCGATCCATTAACTTCTTTCTATTATCAGCTTTCTCTTTTTCAGCCTGAACATATAATGGTATTCATATGATATTGCTATATTTCGAAATAACCACAACTTCATATAAATATTTTAAAACACAACAAATCTATTAAATTAGGGGTTGAGTCGTAGAATAACAGCGTACTTTTCAAGTGTCCCATTAGAGTGCGTGTACTTTTTAAGGTGTAGAATAATGCACTTTCCATAAGTGTCCTGTTTAATCGTGTACTTTTAAGTCGTAGAATAACAGCGTACTTTTCATAAGTGTTCCAATTTAGTCGTGGGATGACGCACCAAATTGGAACACTTATGAAAGTAGGACGTACCAAATTGGAACACTTATGGAAAGTACATTGCTATTCTACAACTTAAAAAAAGTACACGTACTAGAACGGGACACTTATGGAAAGTACATTGCTATTTTACAGCTTAAAAAAAGTACACGTACCAGAATGGGACACTTGAAAAAGTACGTTGCTATTCTACGACTCAATCCCATTAAATTAAAACCCTAAGTATAAATAAATAATAACAAATCCAAAATGGCCACTGACCCTCACAAGCAAGAATACATGCATTAAAATGTGATGTTATGACCCAGCATAGGAGAAATAATAACAAAAAATTTTAATATGTCAAGTCAATTACAATTTGTGTTTTGAAAGTTACTTGTATTAATCAGATAATTAGCTGTTCGAGCGTATGCCAACTTCTGATTATTGAGGAAAATAGTACATATAATGAACAAAGGGCATACTGGTAATTAGGTAAATTTCTTATAACTTTGCAAAATGAGTTTTGTTGCAGATACTACTGAAGTTAGTATACAAAACAGAATAAATAATCAGATATTCAGAAGCAAGATTTGTTTATCGAAACTTTAAAAACTGATTCTTACAACTACAAGTCGCAATAATCTGATATTCAGCTTCAAAACGCAAATCCAAACACTTCCTAAAAATATAATGAACAAAGGGCATACTGGTAATTAGGTAAATTTCTTATAAATTTGGATAAAATGTTTTGTTGCAGATACTACTGAAGTTAGTATACAAAACTGAATAAATAATCTGATATTCAGAAGCAAGATCTGTTTATCGAAACTTTAAAAACTGATTATTACGACTACAAGTCTACAAGTCACAAAAATCTGATATTCAGCTTCAAAGCGCAAATCCAAACACGTACTATAAATATTGGGTATTCTTTCTAACATTTCTGATTAATACCAGGTTGACAAGGAAAGTATAGTGAGGAAACAATCACTGCATATCATGAAGTGTACGGCTATGAAAAGTGAGGGAAAATGGAAAGCTAGTATTTTGGAGACAGTATCCAACGAGTCAAGTTCCATATCCAGTGGTTTGACAAAAAGGGAACGCTGGGTTAACAAGGAAGCCAAATCTCTTGGTATTGAGAGCTTGCGTGATTTGTTGATCTAGATTCAAGCACTCAGGTCAAATGGGGTGCATTTTTTATGTTATATGAAATGCTTGAAGAGTATGAAACTCATCTTGTTGAGGCTGCGTGGAATCACCAGGTCTGCACTGGACTTGCTCTAATATTGTGTATGAATCGTATAGATTTTATATTTTTATAACTGGTGTAGAGTGAGAGAGGGTAATTACATTTGGATATTCGACTTCCTTATTGCCCTACAGTTTTATTCATTTTCTTTTTGTTTGGAGTATTCAACACAAAACTAGAAGAGTTATAGGCTTACCCGCTCCTTTAGTTTAACAACTTCAGCAATCCCATCCAACATTTTTTTGTGCTTGGTGGTTTCTTCTGGTGCTTTGTCCTTCTTGTTAGGTTCTTTTAAGGTCTCTTTTACTTGTCCCTGCTTTGTTGAAGGTTGTTTTTGATGTTGAGGCGGTACACGCTTGGTTTGAACTCTTGATATAGGGGCTTTAGACAATCCTTATAAATTCCATTTGATTTACGTTAGCAAAGCTTACATTATGACATAAAGTGGGAGATCCAAAATATATAATACCTTAAAACGAGCAATGGCATTGATTGGCCATTGGATAAAGCAATTCACTGCGAATTCTAAATATGAGATTTCATCGTCCGGCACGGGCAGCTCCATACGTTTATGAAATTCAACAACTTTGATAACCGACACCTTCATGTGGCCCTTTAGTATATTCTTTCCATGTATAAGTCCATTTCCAATTGGAAATACGGTTGCACTAGCGCATGTGACCTTCTCCCCCGTTAAAACGGAACTAGGGAGGTACAAACAGCGGTAGGTTGCCTCCTACATAAAACGTAGCAAGTAGTGAAACAAAATAACAAATTTAGAGAGAAAAAAAAAAACATGCACAACAAGAAGTAAAGATGAAACTGAAGTGGTTTTATAATTAGAAGAAAAAGTTGAGTCGGTTATATAAAATGGGAAATGATTTAGATGACTAACTTATATGACTAATTTTGTGCCTAATGCATTCATTGATTGACACATGTATTTCATAATTTCTCTCTTCAAAATTACCATTGATCTTGTCAAGTGTATGGTGATGGTTTTTAGGCATAAAATTAGGCATGCCGGCATGCCAATCACTACTCATATAAAATTTGGTTAGATAATATTTTTGCGAAAAAATGTGTTTACCTTTATGCAATCTAACTTTACGACTGCTTATTTACCTAAAAACGCCTATCTACTTAGTTAAACTGCTTATAATAAGCAATTTCATCCAAACGGGGTGTTTGTATAAGCTTACTTTTGTGCTTATGAGCATGTTTTCTGCTTATGATTCAACAACCCAATTTTTGGCTTATTTCATACATTTCTATTCAAGCAATACAACAAACACTTAAAAGGGAATAACTAAGTTCAATTAACCTTGGGGTGTAAATACATAAACACATATTTGACAATTTAAAAACACTAATTAACACAAAAAAAACATAAACAAAAATACCAATCGAATTTAAATGATTGATTAGGAGAGAAAGATATACCATTTTTGTTGCTCAACTCTATTAAACAGAAACGAGTTTGGTGTTGGATGGAGAGGCGTTCGGCGGTGGTTTAGGATTCAATTGCATATGGTGGTGATGTTTAGGGTTCGTGATAATGATATGGGGAAGAAGTTTGCGCCTTATATTCATCATTCTTGGCGGGATTTGAGAGAGATCGTAGGGAGTATGAAGAAAAGGAGGGAGCAGAGTTATGGAAATGATAGGATGGCATCGGGCCGATCCCGACCCGATCCCGACCCTGAAACCGACAAGGCTGAAAATCCTAACCGAATCCCGACCCGATTCTAGTTCGGGTTATCCCGAATCTCAACCCGAGTCCCGAAACAAACCGGTTGGTATGATTTTCTTTGTGTTATCCCGGGTAATCCTGACTCCCGACCCGACCCGAGTCCCGACAAAGCTGAAAACCCAAACCGAGTCCCGATCCGAGTTAAGGTCGGTTTGTGTCGGTCGTTGTCGGTCGGAGTCGGTCATAGGTCGAGATTGCTCAGCCCTATCATAGAATATGTTATTTTGGGGACTTTGAATACTCTATAATACTTTTATTTTCTTATTTACTTCAATTATATCAAAGATATTGAAAATCAAAATAAAATAGAGTTGAGATCCAGTAGAAGCTCATATTTGTCATGAGACAAATGGATCGTCGCGGTAGTCCATTTTTATTTAAATCATATTCCACCATTTTTTAAAACAACATATCTTTGCAAACGGTAAATTTTCAAGGTCTGAAAAATCTACAATCATGCGAATTAAATTATCTTTCATAGATGTCGTTGTTATATCTTTCGACAAACATTTTTTCAAAATTCAGTCAGAAAAATCATATATGATTTTTACGAATCATATATGATTTTAAAAATCATGTATGATTCGATTTTTACGAATCATATATGATTTTTACAATCATATATGATTCTCAAAATCATATGTGATTAGTAAAATCGAATCATATATGATTTTCACAAATCATATATGATTTTGTTAACCGAAATTTTGAAAAAAAATTTGTTAAAAATATATAGTAGTGCGTATCTATGAAAGATAATTTAATTCTCGTCACGACAGTATAATTTTTATCGTAACGATTAACGGTTTGCGAGATATTTAATTTTTAAAAAGGGTGAAAGTTTATCATAATAAAAAATGAATTATTATTATTATTGATTGGATCATGGTAAATTTTAGTTCTATATTGAACTTTTGCCAAATAAAATATGTGTATACAAACTAAACAAATCTTCATATGTCTTTATTTTTCTGGATTTTTTAATATTTTTCCTACAATAATAAATCAAAATGAAAGCACGATAATTAGCTTATTCATATAACAAAGTATCATTAACGATATTTTTATATTAAATATATGATAATTGTTTTATTACCTATATGATGCACATGGTTTTTTAAAACCTCATATCCTTCTTGGTGGTCGGATCTCATGTAAAGTGTATCATCAAGCACATCATTCGTAGATTATATACCGATAGAAAAAGGAGGTAGCTCTTCGATTCATCCTCGTCCACAACATTATCAACACCAACTATATGTCGTTACTCTGCAGGACAACGTGCCATCTCTTGTCTTTTAAGTCCTCCACAAAGAATACTTTGGTGGCTTGTTTTGCTAGAATGAATGGATCGCTTACATAGTTGTTTGTTGAAAGATTTACACACGTGAAACCGTGCGTATCAACTTTAACACCTCTTATGTTATTGACCCATTTACGCTTCAATAGTGGTATAACGAACAAATTGTAATCCAATTCCCAAATTTCTTCAATGACACGATAATATGACTTTTTTGTGATTGACATCCTCGACAAATCTGTTTGTTGCTATTAGCGTCACTCCGCTATTTTGCACAGTCCTCTTTTCATCTTAATGTTTGGTATAAAACGTATATCCGTTGATGTCACAGGCTTGATATTGAAATCCACGACGTGGACGGTACCTCAGTTGTACTATGTCTGCATCAACATTTGGAGACATACAAATAACTTTATATGCCAACCATTGTGAAAATGTTAATTTATGCTTAGCTTCCAACCAAAGCTGCCCTCGATGGCTATTATTTTGTTCTAAGTTAGACATGTGTTCATTTATGTATGGTTCAATGCACGTCATATTGTGGAAGACTGTAAAATGTGCTTGTTATAAATCATGATTGTCTTTTGTGCCCAATTGCCCCCATCCCAGCGAGTCTACCCTCATATCGAGGTTGCGGAAGGCCAATATCTGGGATATCATCCATATAGTTTGAACAAAACTGAACCACTTCTTCAAAAGCATACCCTTCAACAAAACTACCCTTTGGTCGATATCGGTTCATTACATATCCTTTTAAGAAACTCATATACCTCTCGAATGGATACATGTACCGCAAGAGTACAGGACCACAAGACTTTATTTCTCCAACAATAGAAAGAAGTTATTTCTGTTAATTAAGGTGTCTTTTCTCATGTCTTTTCTCGATGATCCTCAACGCATTTAATAAATTCATACAACCATTTCGTGTATTATGGGGTAAAATGTTCTATCTTGTACATCCATGTATTATGATCCATAAAAAAAAAGGAAAAAAAAAAACATGTTTAATAAGATGCAAATGCATGATATGATCATTAATTTCACATTAAAATCTCAATACATAACATTTTTTTATTAACTTAAAACAAGTGAAAATATAAACAAATAAAAATAATTAATTAACTAAATAAAACTGTCGTCTATCTAACCTTGATGCTAGGGTATAAACGAGTCGAGGCGAGCCCGAACATGCCAGAGATAGAGCTCAACTCGTTTATATATATATATATATATATAAAGCTCGAGCTCGTTTCGGACCTCATATTTTGAGCTCGATCTCGGCTCGTGAAGTTTTTCACAAGCTCGAGCTACTACTAACCTATATAATATGTTAGAGAAAATAAAGCTTAAAGGCTCATTAATTATACTAGGTTCGAGCTCATTTAAGCTCATTTAATTTTTATGCTCGTTAATCAAAAAAATAAAAATTAATTATTATCCTTCTAAATTTCTCATTTTTATTATAATAATAATAATAATAATAATAATAATAATAATAATAATAATAATAATAATAAATAAATAAATAAATAAAAACTTTCCTCTCATTTTTTCCTCTAAAAGTCACAAAACATTTCACTCTCATTTTCTTCCTCTAAAAAATCGAAAACACTTTCACTCTCACTTTCCCGCATTTTCCATGTAACTAATTTCTCGGTCCTTCTATCTCGTTGCTCTTGATGCGCCCGAGCGTCGAGCTTTCTCACACAAGCTCGCCACTTGTGAATGGCGGACCGTAAGGAGCTTAAAACGCTCGGGAACGAACTCAATGAAGATCCGGGGAGTATAGTGTTTCCAGGGTCGTTATGTCCCGGTACATGCAATGAATTATCAAGCGTAAAGTGATCGGGAAATTTGAGCGAAAAGGATTTGTGAATTAATTATAACTACGTAAAAGCCAACAAATTAAAACGGCTTAAATGCAAATTAAAGGAAATTAAAAGATAAAATCTATTAAATAAACGCTATCACTAAATTTAAAATGATGTTTTGTTCTTATGTTTTACAAAAGCGAAATTAAAATCTACGTGACGCATAAATTAAAAAGTGAAACTTACACAATATTAACCCTAAAAATATGAAAATGATATTTTACAAACCTAATGATAAAAGAAAATATTTAGAAAAAGAAAACTATTTTTATGACTAATTATCTAATTATTATTAATTAAAACTATTTTAACTATTTAATAATTACCTAAAATACAAGAAATTAGGAAATAAAACTAGAAAAATAAAATTAAGACTTAGAAAATCTAAAATATCAAAATAGAATTTTCAAAACTATTTTTGTAATTTTCGATTATTTTTCTATTTTCTAGGAATTTTAAACTATTAAAACTAATTAAATGGCTTAAAATACAAATTAAACTAAGAAAATCTAGAAAAATACTTTTTGTCTTTTATATTTATCTATACCTAAGAAAATTGAAAATTATTTTTGAACCTTTTCTTAATTTTTTATATTAAAAGCTATTTAAAAATGCTTAAAAATTAATTTAAATTAAGAAAAATAGCAAATCAACTTAGAAAAATCTGAAAATTTCAGGAAAAGTCTAAAATTATATTAGGAAGCTAGGAAAATTGGAAAAACAAGTGCTTATGTATAGAAATTAGAAACTGATGTGGAAGTGCTTATTGAAATAAGCACTTAACTAAGCAAATGGAGTCCAAAAGCTACCAAACTGATAAACAAGCTACAATAAGCTAAAAGAACTAAAATGGAACAAGTAACAACAAGCTACAGCTACTGAATCACAAGATGCTAAGATTTGATGTTTATGATGATAAGCATAAAAACAGGATCTGAGTACTAACTTTAGACACAAGCACAAGCTTAAAAATAAGCTCAAAATGAAAACCACAAATTGGAATCTAGACTAGACCTGGGTGAGACCAAGTGCACCAAAATTCAGACCATGACCAGCTCTTATGAGCTCTGTGCACCTTGCACAAAATCTGAGAAAACTCAGTGTCAACTGAGATAGGTTCAAATTCACAAGCTTGTTTGAAGCTTATAGAAAAATGACAAAAATCCACAAAAATGCAGATAAGTAAGGGTACCAGTTGAAATTTCTAAAACAACAAATCTCACTAAATTTGGCTTAAAGATGAAGCCAAGAAAATTCCTTCCATTTAGGCTTAAAAGCGATTTTGCCAAATTGACTTTTGAACAAGAACTCAAACTTTGACCAAAATGGATTTTGAATCAATTTATTGATGATGTTGATGTTATAGGATGTAATGAACACAATGCAAGTAAAGTTTAAGACTTTTAAACACAAATCATGGATTTGTAATCCAAAAATCACCACAATTGGAACAAGAGAGCAGATTTGTGTAATTTTGACTTTGGTGATGTTGCAAGCTCAAAAGTAAGACAGATATGAAGTGTTTAAAGCTAAATAAACTTAAAACAACAAGAGTGGAACAACGAGCAGATACGAACACGTTATGCTATGAACCAAACACCCCTTTAACTATAGTTTTGTAAACTAAACTTATACTAATGACTGAACAAGCTTGTAATTATGATCAAACTCACTTAAAATAACTTGAATACTGCTATTAGAACAAGTTTTAACAGATTATAACTACAAATGCATTATATGCAAGAATTTGAGAAAATCACTTACAAAGGTCCAAAACCACTATGGTTTGCCAACAGTGAACCAATGGACCACTAACCTATCCAAACCCCTACCCTAGCTCAATATCAACCCCATTCCATGGCTGCTTTAACCTATGTCCAAATCTGCATCATTTTTGCACCTGTTTGACTTTTGTTGACCAAGGATCAAAATGAATGGAAACTTGAATGTGAGCTTGTACAAAGCTATCATAAGCTCATTTAAGCTTATTGAAACTGAGAAATGAGCATTATGAAGCTTTTGAATGAGATTTTGACTTTGAAAATTTCAACAGTTATGCAAATATGTGAAAAATAGATAAAAACTTGGAATCACTGATTAAAACTTGGTAATACTGCAAATACAACTTGAGTTTAACATTTGTGAACAAAAAACTACATCTTTGAATTTAAACTTAACACATTAAAAAAAACGACAATAGGTAAATTTTAAGCTAATAATCTCTACTTGTCTTGCTTCTTCTCTCTTTCTTTTATAACCCAATCCTCTTCTCTCTCTCTTCTGAATAGATCCCAGTTATCCTCAGCCATTGGATGGCTTTAAAACAATCTTGGCCATTCACATGGATTTTTGGCGCCAAAAGCTTATCTGTCAAATGGGGTTGAGTGAGGAGGGGGGATATGCATTAAATGCTCACTTGGATGTTAGTTGAGGTGGGTGAACAAGGTGGAGTGGAATGGAGGAGGGGGGATGGGTTGTAGCTGAGTTTGCAGGCAGCAGTTGGAAGGGGTGGACTTTAGGCGCCAAGTTGTGGGATTTGACCAGGATTGACCAGAGGGTAATAATAGAAGGGGGGTTCACAATTCAATTTGACAGGGGTCCAAGGTGGGTGCAAGGGTCCAAAATGGGTGAAAGGGTTTAATAATCCAAGGGCCTTATGTGTAAAATCTGAAAATCAAGGACCATAGCGCCAATTCGAGAAAAGTTATTCCAAGGGACCAAGTGACAACCTTCAAAAGTATAAGGACCAAACTTGCCATTTTGCAATTTTCCAGGGGCCATTTCTGCCAAATTTCAAAGTTGAAGGACTAAACTTGTAATTTTCTCAAACTTTTGATATTTTTCACCAAAGGACTAATTTTGACAACTTTTGATTTTAAAAGGACCTTTGGTGACTTTTCTTTTGAAATTTTGACTCGGGGACTATTTTGACAATTTTTGAAACTTGGGGACTAAAGCGCAATTTTTGCAAATTTGATATGTTTTTCATCGATTTTGATATTTTGCATTCAAAACACATAAAACAACGATTTGTGATATTTTCATCATTTGATGCATTTTGAGTGTTTTCGAGATGATTTTGCAGTTTATATTGTCAAAAATGATGAGTATTTAGACACTCATCAATCCCCCACATCGAGATATTGCTAGTCCCTAGCAATGATTTGAGAAAAACTTAATGGATTTGAATCTCTTTACCAAAAGCCATTACTTACGGAGTAGCCAAATGTTTCGGTTCAAGTAAGAACCATGGTACACCGATAACCATGTGATTTTGAGCAAACCACCACTTTCAGCTGGTTTGATTTTGTCTTTACCGAAGCCGTTTGCTCGGACTAGCCAACTCTTAGATAAATTATCAGTATTATCTTTGGTGAGTGAATACCAATTATGGATTTTCTCGCCTTTACCACAAGCCATAATCTTATGGGCTAGCCAACTCTTCACTTTTTAGGATATGGTGGTTGAATACCATACAATTTTGGGCAAATTGCAAGCCATATAAGCGGTTTGAAATCTTTACCAAGAGCCGTTTGCTCTGGATTAGCCAATCCTTTGGTCTTCTGAGACATGGCGGATCGATAACTAAATGAGAAAGTGTAAAACACTTACTCCAAAAAAATTTTGGCCAAAACAGGGAATTAGGTAGATAATATATGAAATTAGTGAGAATTCCCCACTTAGAAATGAATATTGCCCTCAATATTCAAAAGCACCATGGTTATGCCGAAACAAGGAACGTAAAAGGAAATAATACTACCATTATTTTAGAAAGATGATTTTTTTTATTTTTTTGAAACATTCTTATATACGCAACATGTGGGCAACCCCCCACCACTAGGGTGGTAGAAAGAGGTAAGAAGACGAAATATGGGTGAGAACCCATATTGCATGCTCTATTTTTGATTCAGTCGCTAGCTTGACTCGACCCGTATTCATTGGTTCATGGGAAGGTTTGTAGATCCGGGACAACCACAGGGGGAATGTCCTCTCCAAAATAGTGCTTCAACCTATGTCCAAATCTGCATCATTTTTGCACCTGTTTGACTTTTGTTGACCAAGGATCAAAATGAATGGAAACTTGAATGTGAGCTTGTACAAAGCTATCATAAGCTCATTTAAGCTTATTGAAACTGAGAAATGAGCATTATGAAGCTTTTGAATGAGATTTTGACTTTGAAAATTTCAACAGTTATGCAAATATGTGAAAATAGATAAAACTTGGAATCATTTGATTAAAACTTGGTATCATGCAAATACAACTTGAGTTTAACATTTGTGAACAAAAACTACGACTTTGAATTTAAACTTAACACATTAAAAAAACGACAATAGGTAAATTTTAAGCTAATAATCTCTACTTGTCTTGCTTCTTCTTTCTTTTATAACCGAATCCTCTTTCTCTCTTACGAATAGATCCGGTTATCCTCACCATTGGATGGCTTTAAAACAATCTTGGCCATTCACATGGATTTTGGCGCCAAAAGCTTATCATCAAATGGGGTTGAGTGAGGAGGGGATATGCATTAAATGCTCACTTGGATGTTAGTTGAGGTGGGGAACAAGGTGGAGTGGAATGGAGGAGGGATGGGTTGTAGGCGAGTTTGCAGAAGATTGGAAGGGTGGACTTTAGGCGCCAAGTTGTGGGATTTGACCAGGATTGACCAGAGGGTAATAATAGAAGGGGGGTTCACAATTCAATTTGACAGGGGTCCAAGGTGGGTGCAAGGGTCCAAAATGGGTGAAATGGTTTAATAATCCAAGGGCCTTATGTGTAAAATCTGAAAATCAAGGGACCATAGCTGCCAATTCAGAAAAGTTATTCCAAGGGACCACAAGTGACAACCTTCAAAAGTATAAGGACCAAACTTGCCATTTTGCAATTTTCCAGGGGCCATTTCTGCCAAATTTCAAAGTTGAAGGACTAAACTTGTAATTTTCTCAAACTTTTGATATTTTTCACCAAAGGACTAATTTTGACAACTTTTGATTTTAAAAGGACCTTTGGTGACTTTTCTTTTGAAATTTTGACTCGGGGACTATTTTTGACAATTTTTGAAACTTGGGGACTAAAGCGCAATTTTGCAAATTTGATATGTTTTCATCGATTTTGATATTTTTGCATTCAAAACACATAAAACAACGATTTGTGATATTTTCATCATTTTGATGCATTTTGAGTGTTTCGGATGATTTTGCGTTTATATTGTACAAAAATGATGAGTATTTAGACACTCATCATTCTACCGTTGCACTTCTCAACCTCTTGCTGCCGTCGACTACTCTCACAAGGTGTAATTATTCAATTGCCCCAATTAAGTGTTGGAAATGTATATATTTACGAACATGTGAATGTCCGGATTCGAACTCGTGACCACGGGATTGCACACATTAGCGAATGAGAATTAAAGTTAATAATTAATGTTTATGTTTACGATTAATTATTGCACATTAAGTTCGGTTAACGATCGTTAAGTATTTATTGGAAAAATGACTAACGACCGTTAAATGAAAAGAGAAAGGACTAGAAATGGAAAACTTGGAAAAGTTATGGGTTTGGCTTTGGGCTTCTACATGGCCGGCCATATGGGGCTTTCAAGGCCTAATCCCTAACTTGTTCCCTAAGTTTACCTACTAGTATATAAAGAGGGTTAGGTTCTAGGGTTTCATACACTTGTGCAATGAATTAACCCTAGATCTCCTCTCTCTCTCTTGTCCCAATCGGCCGAACACCCATTTGTAAGGGAGTTTGGTTTCGTTTTTCTTAAACGAGGACATGTGTTAGATCTAGCAATCGCTTGATTCGTTGGTTAATTCGTGTGTACAAGAACGTGGTTGTAAGACATTATTCTTACACCAATTAGTACTTCTTTGTTTTGCTTTGCTCGAGGGTTGTTTTGCTTTGCTCGAGGGATTTGACATTCGCAAGAGGTACGTTACGCATACTTTCGTTAATTAATTTATGTGTTATGATCTTAAGTCTTCCGTGTGTACTCTTGATGTCTTTATGTTTTATTGTATTTTATATATCATAAACTCAACGATGGCATCACGAGCCTTGTATAACAAGTAATTAATTCCAAACACATAATTAAAATAAACATGAATGTGTTATTATTTGTATGCTTAGATCTAGGGTTTGCAAAACCTAAACCCTAATTTGAGGCGTTTTTGGTGCCTTAATTGGGGTTTTGTAAACTATTGTTTTAATTGGATTAGAAACCCTAAGATGCATGCAACTTTATGTGTATATCGTAACTCGCTTTTAATTGCATTAATTGTTAAGTGTAATTTATATCCATGATAATTATCGCATGTTTTATCATGGATCATTTTTTATTGTATGTCTTTCATGTTTTAAGTGATATACATTAAATTATGATAGATCTAAAATTGGGAAGACCTCAATCATTATTATTTAATCAATTATGTGCTATGTGGTATGTGTTTAATTTGACTTACGCAATCGATGAATCGATGCATGTGGCTCACCTTGTACATTATGTCAAGCGGGTGAAAGTCTAAATTAAACATGTACATATTGATGTGATCTAGAATTGATTATTAATAGGATTTATCAAAACGTTTGCATGTGGCTATTTGATATGCATGACTTTTATTTGTTATGCATTCATTGTTTATTTGTTTATTTTACAAATACTTGCTTGTTTGTTATGTGTAACAAGGGTATTTTACAAGTAAAATAAACTGACCTAAACAATGGTGAAACATGTATTTTAAGTTTAGTAATCGTAATCGTTTAATTGATTGATTTTTGCACAAAATAGTTAGAACGGCTCACCCATTAATGACAAGCGTGTGATGGGTATAAGGAGGGACCGCATTAAATTGTGACGCCCTAAAGATGAGGGGCATGCTTTGCTGACACGATTCTCCGCTTCGTTTGTGCGTCTTAATGGAGCTACCAAGTATTCCTATATGTGTGCATTAAATCTTAAGGGCGAATTAGTTTTAATTCCATGCGCCACTTAGGTGGTAATTATCCGAAACACCAAGTGTTTACACTTATGCAAAAGTACGGTATAATGGATGATAATTAACACTAAATTCCTTGATTGGTGAACCCAATACCTCAATTAAAGTTTGATGATGAAAAGCTTATACATTAAAACAAGATATAAATGTTTTAATAAAAACTATGCTACAAAGATGAATGCATGACATTTTTGTACATATTTGATTTTACATCAAAATTATTACCCTTTAATTTAAGTTATATGCCATCCAACAAAACGGAAACACCTAAGATTACCTTTTATTTGCGTGAGATCGTGACTTAGATCGTAATCAAAGGGTAAAATGTCCACGTGTCGTGAGAACGGGCATGGACGATTTTGCAGTTTCTTAAGTTGGACAACTTAATTGAGTTTTGTAGTGAGCGGCAACTCAAGGCATAAGATGGGATAAAACATGTTTACATGGCAATTGAAATTGGCTATATGTAAATCCCATAAATCTAGGAATTGCAATTAAAATTGGCAATTGAGCAAAGCTCTACCATTTTGTATAAGGTTCATTACTAGCGGATCAACTGATGTGATGAGATTATGACAATTTGGATCCTAGTTTTTCAAAGGAAATTAAATGGTTATATGCTTATGAACCATGGGTAATTAATTTTATTGAAAAAGGTTAATTATCGAAAATACTAAAATTGAATTTTGTAATTCTTTTGAATGTATAATT
>CM040240.1:197703772-197762044 GCA_022545495.1 Chrysanthemum lavandulifolium | reverse complement strand
TATATATATATATATATATATATATATATATATATATATATATATATATATATATATATATATATATATATATATATATATTTTAAACATGGTATCTCCCCACACTAGGTGTTACACACGGTGAAAACCCATGTTTTGTGCTAATGTTTTGATTCCCGAGTCACTAGCTGGACTCGACCCCGTATTTTGATTTCTTTCCTCCCAAACTGTCAGGTTTATCACGCAAGCTAACCGCTTCTGAACGGTTAACTGTAATAAAGAGTTCCTGAACAGGTCGAGAGAAAAAACAATTTAAAAATCCATGGGGAAGTATCTGGATCTAAACCAATGTTATATGGAATATCCCAGGGTCAAAGGTAACATCTTCACTCCCGAATGAGTGAAGAGAAGGAGAAATCACCGGTAGGTGAAGGGTAGTGGGAGATCGTAGCAGCAGTGATCACAAGAACTTCCTCCTCAAGAATTTGAAATTTAAGTGAAGGAGGAGAGGTCTTATGCTTGATCTCAGGAATTTTATCAGTTTTTTCAACTGCTTTGGATTCCTCTTTATGAAGTTGTTTGGTTGGGAGAGTGGAATAATTTTCTGGGTACAGCAGTTGTTCAAGAAGAAGAATAACATCTTCCTCTTGATCACTCTCGGTATCATCAATACCAAGAAGAGTAAACTTATTTCATTTTCACTCCTTTCGTTAGTTATAATTTACATATGTATAGGAAATATTTCACACTAATAAAGCTAGTATTTGCCTATAAAACTCGTGAACATTCTCATGTGTCACGTTTACACTTTTCACACGACATTAAACGTTTGCTAAACCTTATGAAAACCTCCCTAACCACTCACACGTTTTAATAAACTCACACGAAACCAAACGGGCCTGAAGCCCAATACATAAGCCCAAAAAGCCCAAATTAAGTCCGATAAGAGTTTAGCCCGGCCCAATAAGTTAATAATAAGCTATTAAGCACTAAAGATAAGTTGGAAATAAGTTGTAAACGTTTTGCAAAGTTTTCGTTTTATAAAAATGATCTTTGGACGAGATTTGCAAATATGCGAGACCTAGGGTTGAAATGGTAACATCTTTAAATACTAAAGGGGAGAATATATAAACGAAAAGTATTTTATGAAAAGTCTAGGGACTGAAAGTGCTATTTTCAAAAGTAAAGGGGTAATGTATACGTGCATGCGCACGCATGAAAACCACAAGGACCAGTTGTGTAATTTACCGAATTTAGTTATAAATAACTTTTGGGTAGAAAGTGTCAAGTTTGGAAAACAAAGGTTTAAAGCGATAAATTGAACTAGAGGACTGCTTTTGTAAAATCGCTTTACAAAAGGATTGAAAATGTCATTTCGAAAGTTTTGATATAAAATATGTTTCGTGTAGAATGTGTAAATTTCTCAAACTTGAGGGACTAAACTCGTACTTTTCATAACTTGAGGGTAAAAAGTGTAAATTCAGGAAAAGTTTAAAAAAACTTATAATCCCATCGTAACTTCATAAAAACGAGTATTTTGATCAAATGAACGATTATTTTCGGATATTGATGAACATATATATGTATATATATATATATATATATATATATATATATATATATATATATATATATATATATATATATATATATAAAATTAGAAAATAATTATATATATATACTTAATCCGATAAAACACACGGGGAATCTAAACACGTTAAAATACTCAACAAATTTATTAAGATCACAACGGGGGAAAACATTTCACTTATGCGTAAGTGAGGATCATTAATTAAGACAACGTAGCACGTAAATTAACTTAAAACGTTAAGCACGCACGCACACTATTGGATTGGACAATCCAATGATCTATTGAATAAGAATATTCAATGTTCTATTATTTTGGTCGCGAACCAAAATGCTCATTTTACTGAGACTTGCCATCTCATCATTTTTAGGTTTTGGTTTGGAACCTCCGAAACATTGTGTTTGATCTGTGTGTGCTTGTTCATTATCATCAAGGTGAGTTCATAGCTTCGCTTTTACTTTATTTTGCAAACCTCGCGAGGGAGATACATGCTCTAAACTAGAACACAAGGTTTTTCATAAATGCTCTCCTCTTGATTATTGGTACTGCCTAAGTATTTAGCCATAAGTCCCCTGATCATGAACCATTAGTCACCGCGAGTGAACGCAGATATCGTGAATAGTACTATGGGGATTAACGACCCCGTTTTGGTTATAAAGAAATAACCGGGGCGCACTGTTGATCCAAGTTGAGCAAACGATCTAATATAGAAACTGACTTAAACAAAGAACTATTAAGTATCACGCGTAATTTAATACTTAATCTTAAGAATAAGAACAATAAACATTCAACACCTCAATATTATTATTAATACGAATACTCTAACCAGTATTAGGGTTTTACAACCTTGAAGTGTATCGACCTTAGATATAAAACATATGTATATCTAACCTAACCTAGGACCTCCTTTTATAGGCTAAGGAGTCCTTTACATTATACAATACATAACCTACAAGATAAATATCTTTTCCATATTTATCTAATACACAATATCAAACCGACTATACAAGACTAGCAGTGGTTACAAGACTCTATCCATGGTTACACAATACTACTAGCCGCGATTGTCTTCATTAGTGGTTCCATTCTTCGTCCGTGGTTACATCAACTCGTCGTGGTTCCAATACTTAGAATAATTCTTGATCCAAGGAACCAAAACCCAACAATCCTCCCTAAACTTGATACATTCCAATGAATTCTCAAGTTTCCTTTAAGCTCAAAACATCCGAATTGGAGGATGTAGCCAAACACTTACTAGATTTAAGAATGTTCTCATACTTTAGCAACAAATTGTAAGCTTGACCATCATAGGGCAACAACATCTTGATAATACCAGCTTCAACATCCGAGCAATAACTCTCGGATACTTATTCAGTTGAGGATAATCACCTTCTACAAGCATATGAATAACTTTTCCGTAAACAGCTTAAAACATGAACTCCACAAGTTTGATATAAAACCATCTTGTAACCCGACCATTGTAGAGTCCTTTCCATTCGTGTTCATCATGAGTAGGTTCAAATAAAATCTTCAAATGATGATAAACCGCCTCTCATGATAATCATTTGGATGTACTTCACCAAACTTATTCTTGTAAAGTATCCAAAGATTCATCAAATCATCTCTATCAAAATATCAAGCATCTGTGAAAATTTATTATACTCATAAACTTCATTGTTGAGTCTTTGAATTTTCCAAACTCCTTCACTTCCAACTTTAAGCTTAAACTCATAAGAAATAATTTGATTAACATCTTCAACTACTTTCAAGATTTTAGAATCGATGTCTCCGAAGCTCGATTTTCTTTGTCTACTTTGAATCCACTCTTTTTTCTTTTCTTTTAGAATTCATTGGATGTAAATCATCATTATTAATCTTCATACACCTCAAATAAATCTCAAAAATTCTCTCAAAAGAGCATTTATTAAGATTTTCAGGAATATGTATGCCTGAATTCTTAATAATCTTCATCAGTACATTCCTCATCTGTGCAATTGTAGGAGGTTTCTTACTTATAACTTGTTTCCTTTCTTTACCAATCCTCCTTGCCCATTGACTCAAAAGTCTAGCTCTTTCCTCATCATCCAATAGTGCCCATTCTTGTGCAGTATACTCATCATTTATTTGTTGAGAAGCTTGAAGATAGTTTTGTGATTCATACCATGTAGCTAACCATTTCTGACTAGCCTCCTCTTCTTCCTGCTTCCTTTTCTCTAAAGCTGCTTGTTCTTCAGCTAACATACTTTTTACATACTCTGCATCATAAGCAATCTGTTCTTCTTTACTTTTAAACTTCAACTCGGTTCTGCAACTCCTTTACCTTTACCAATGTCTTGTTGAACCACTTTCTTCTTTAATGGATCACCAATAATCAAACTTTTACTTCTAGGTTTAGGTGCAGATTCAAGAGATAAAACAGTGCAATGATGGTTGTAGAATTAGATGAGGTTTTACTTAGATTTATCAATGTACTTGCAGCCTTCTTTCTCAACTTCTTTAGGTTTAGGTGATAATAGCAGATTGTTGTAACAATAGTGGAAGTGGTTGTGATAGTAGTGGGTACAATTGCCATGTCCGAAACTGCAGCAGTGGTTTCAAGAAAACTATCCATGGTTGCGTACACACTAGCGAGGTTGTGTCCCGCATCACTTCATCTTCTATCACGCCTTCAAACTTTCAAGAACCGCCTCATTCCCATCTTTATCGATACCAAAATTCTTGATCTCCACTATCAACATCTTCTTCCATAGGTACATCTACAACCTCCCCTGAATTCATGCCATCACTCCTCCCCTGTTTGGATACATTCTCTACATTCAGAGCTGGAGAGAAGTCCACCTTCTTTTTCTTTCTCCTCAGATGCCTTAATGCAGCAACCCCAGGCCTTCTTATCTTTTCCAAAACCAATACCCTATGCTTCAGCCTTCGAATATCTTTCCCCTGAAACACAAACAACTCCTGAAGACTTGAGAATGTATTCTCCATTGTGGCACATTTAGCCGTCAATTCATTAAAACGTTCAAGAATATCCTCCCACTCGACCGTGTTAACCGGTCCGAGAGGTGGTTCATTGAAAAGTCATCGGTACCGCCTTAGGATCCGTCAATTCGGTTTCATGTTCCAAACTATCCTCATCACTTGAGCTATGTTAACCGCTCCGAGAGGTGAATCCTTGGATAAAGTAAACATAGCACCGCACCTTGCCCGATCATCTATGCACCTATAGTAGCTAGTTTGTAGGGATTCCTCCACCGTGTTAAGTTCCAAGAAACTCTCCACATTAGAGTTGCCAAAGGTTGGGTCTTAATTATGTTTCCACCATCCCGATCAAAGATCTAAGCATGAATCGGTGGTGGAAGCCCTTCCAATCATGTCACCTCCACTCCATGTGACAACCTCATGAACAACACCACTAACACCACCGAGGTAGTTGGTGCCCTTAGTCTCCTAGTCCATACAATTGATTTATCAGTGGTTTGGGTATGACTAGAAGTAGGTTGAGCTACACCATCAATGATTGCAAGGGTACTATCAGTGGTATGAGGTGTACTAGCAGTGGGTTCAGTTGTACTATCAGTGGGTTGAGTGACAAATGGTTGAGATTCAAGACCTTCATCAAACTCAGGATCAGCAGGCAAAGTAAGCATATGTGGAAATAAAGGGACATCCTGAATTTGTAAATTAGGCTTCTGATTCCTCATATGTGCAAAAACCTTAGGAAGCATATGATGCACTTCATATCTTCTAGAATGCTCAATAGGTTCTTTGATTTGACTTTCCACAATCAGTTGAACAAACCTAGGATATAAAAAATATTTACCCTTTTTCCTAATGTTTTGTACTAGCCCATCATAAATCATCCTAGACCAATTAAACTTCCTTCCATCAGACAAACAAATAATAGCAGTAGCAATTTTTGAAGGAAAGTCATTAAACCCTGTGGTCTTATTACTCATACACATCAACAAGGTGTGAATTAAAAACTTCCATTGTTTTGAAAATAAACTCTTAAAAATTGTACCTTATCACCCCGTGTGTATATCCTAACCTCTCTAAACCAAAGAACTATCTCAAAGATCCGAAGATTTTCAATACCATCAGCATCATCAAACTTCAAAACCTCTCTAATGATCTCCTCATTAACCAAAATATCATTCTCATCCACAACAGTGCTAAACACTTCAACTCCATCAACCTCTTCAAGCTTAGCATTCCTCCAGAACTGATGTATGTAGGCTTTAAGAATAGTTGGTGTGACAGTTAAGGCATAGTGAATAGGACTGTGAATAAGGAAATCAATCATTTGATGAAAACCGTCAGATCGAGCATTTTTGACAAGATTAGCAACAAGGTTATGTGTGGTGGAGTACTGATTCGCCATTGTGATTGATAATGGGTATGATGTGGGTTATGTGAATTAAGCAAAGGAAAGTGATTAGGGTTGATGCAAAGCGCCAAGTTGAAGTGATTTGAAGACCAAGTAAATGATCCATCCGTGATTTGGGGGAGATAAATATACCTTTTCCAAAGTTACCAAGCGACCCTGTAGTATCCAAAATAAGCAACATTCTATCGAGGTTTTAATCGCTATCCGCGGTTTGAAACACACCATCGATGGATACAATGTTTCACTTCAATCAGTTGACCAAGAGATGAGGCAAGCAAATATGATCAAAACAAAGTATATCTCACAAAAATATGAAGGATTCTCACAACAATTTTTTTTTTTTTTTTTTTTTTAACAAACATTAGCAGCTAAACACAGCACAAGCTCTAATGTACACAAATCCTTCATACCTGCAAGACACAAACACAAACCAAACACAGAAAAGAGAGTTATCAGTGGTTAATACAAGATAGAAGTGGTTCCATTTGCCTATCAGTGGTTAGCCAATATGCAAAGAATTAAGTCCAGCAGCTTCCAATATCAAGACACAGTCAAAGTCAAACCACCTTATTAACTTTTCAACCACATTTAACCTGCCCGTCATTAACTTTCATACGCCTTATTTCTGCTTATAAAAGAAACCCAAATCTCACATAACGCAATATCACTTGTTGATCCCTTTTTGACAAGCCACACAAAGTTCTTTACACTCAAAAACCTTAGAAGGTAACCCTCTCACTAAGTTGCCCTTTACCAGTTTATTGATTGGTTTGAAATTTATGTGACCTAGCCTTCTATGCCATAACTTTGACTCATTTATAGATGCTTTGGCAAACAAACATGTTAAGGACCTATTAGGAATTACATCTTTAAGATCAAAACAATATACTAGGTACCCTTCGTATAAACTTCTCAGCAACTTAAACTCGTGGAGACAACACCACAATCACCAAAAAGTACCCAGCTTTTTCTTATCACACATTTCGAATAAATTATACTTAAGTCCTCGTCGGATAGACCTTTTCAAAGTCTAAATTATCGATTTCCTCGCCAAGTATCTTTCCTCCCTTGGATCATTACCAAATGCCACATATCCTCCATCAAAAGCTTCAAAGTCCTCCAGTTGCTCCCATCCCAAGTCATGTGCCCAGAGCAACCACTATCAAAACTCCTTTGTCTTTTAGCTCATCTTGTAGATTGCCCCGCACATGAAATTACACAAATTAGTTCTTTTATGGACCCAAGCCAATATCGACTTGGGTCCGCCTGCATCAACATAATCAAATTTCTTTAGGTCCATTGATGCACAGTTGACATGATGTAAAACCTTGGTCTTAGGTTTCCATTGCCAACTAGTCGAGGCCTTAACAAAGATAAAATTGGTTTCAATCAACGTGTCGCTTATCACCTTTGGTATTTTTAAAACTTCTTTTGAATCGGTGGTGATATTTTGCTTAGCAATGGTTTGAGTTTGCTTAGCCGTGTTTACATTTTGCTTAGCGATGGTTGGAACCCATTTGGTGCAAAGAAGAATAATTGACTTTGTATTGCCATTCCTCATTAAAACTGCTCTAGGAATCATGTTTTTGTTAGGATGAGGGTGTGTTTTCTTTGAAACGTTTTGATGATTTACCCTCCTCCAATGATTCCAAACTTGTGGTCTTTTTTTATAACAATCTCTCTGTAAGTGCTCAAAACTACCACATGCAAAATAAGCCTTCTTTACACATTGAAACTCATTACCTAATCTGTTAGAAATTAGGCCATTAAAGTTTCTCTGATTACCCCTAGGTATGTATCTTTTCATTTGTTCCCTAGGTATCTCCTTGTACTCTACAACTTTCTTAGCAATTTGAGCTCCAAATCTAGGCACAAGGTTGGCTTGCTTAGAATCAACTTTCTTAACTTTTTCTATCTTCTCAGGCTTAGTTGATTCAGTTCTATCATCCTCGAATCGATTCCTAATCTTCAATAGTGGGAGCATCGATGACTTATCGAACCTATCTTAGGTGATTCAATCTTGTTAGTCTCACCTATGTGTTTATTGAAACTAAATTCACCGCTAAATGAGAGCTCTTTTGTTTGGTGGTGCATGTTTCATCGAGAGGGTGGTGGCATATTGTTGTATCCAAGACCAAGACCATCCTTGAACAAGTTTTTGACCTATTGGTTTATTTACTAGATCGAAGCATATTGTGTTTTAGCAACTCTAACAACATGTTTTTCTTTGTCTTCCAGAGCTTCTTGTTTTACACTCTCTGCCTCTTCTAGTTTTTCTTTAAGCATCTTAATCTCTCTATCCTTAAGATCAATTTCACCACCTAGTATATTAATTTTATCAACATACTCAAACTCACATTTAATACAGTAATTAAGCTTTTCTTCAACACTTTCTATAGCAACTCTATAACCTAAGTTATCTAGAGACGATCTTTCTACTTCTTTCCTCATACTCTGGTGATAGCTTTTGAGATTCTAGGTTATCTTGACATGATTTAAAGGAACAAGTAGAATTATTAGAATCATTAGATACCTCATAATCGAACCAGAAGATGAAGCATAAGCCATAAGAGCAAAGTTATGCTCTTTAGAAGCTTCACTAGCAAGAAAAGTCGCATTGGGACCTTCTTTAATCGATCACCCGGTCATAATCACCAATGCCATTTTGAGCAACCAAAGTCAAGAAGAAGAGTGCTCTTGATGGTCTTTTAATGCCTTCAATTCTCTTAGAGCTCGACATTCCCTAGCAAAGTGACCCTTCTTTTTGCGCTAAAGCACTCCATCTTGCTTTTGTCGAATCCGCCTCCTTTGACCATCATACTTAACCTGCCTTCCGGTCCTTCTTAGAAACTTCCTTGCTTGAAGAGTTAACATTGCCATTTGCCATTGAAGATTTATCTCTTCAAGATCATCGGGATCAATTTGATCTAGATCTTGATTCAAAACAAGAATAATCGGTAGTTAAATCACCTAGAAAAGCACAGATTGCACCATCATCGACATTATCACTAACGGTGGTATTGTTAGCAATAGCGATGGTTATACCATAAGCAGCAGTGGATGCATCTTGAGGACTCATATGGTTTGTAGAAACAAAAGCAATGTTTTGTGTAGATGAAGATGAACCAAGAATATTCTTTTCGGACTCATAAACCTTCAAGTTGTTGTAGAGATTGTCCAGTCATCTTATCAAAGTCATCTTTGTTTCTCCACACAACAAGATGCATAGCCGGTCGGTGACAAACTTCTAATAAACTTAAGATTGATATCTTCTTGAGCAACTTTATAGTCCATGGACTTGATTGATGATAAGTTTTGAAGTCTCGTTATAAGTGCCATCAAGTTTTTCTCCATTAGAGCGGTGAAGTTCTCAGTCGATGCTTTAGCATATTCTTCCTTGATTTCTTTGTAGCTTCATTACCAAGAAACCTTGTTTCAATAGCATCCATTAATTCTTTAGCGACTCATAATGATCAAAGTCCCAGCAAACTCATTAGGTATTCCCATGGAGAGACTACTAAGTGCTTTAATCTCCGGTTTCCTTTTAGCCTTGTCAATCTCACTAATAATGGCTATTGCAAGACCATCCGCACTCTTCTTAGGAAGAGTATCTCCCTTTCAACAACATCCCGGATGGCATAGTCAATCATACGAATGTATTGCCTCATTCGCATTCTCCAAATTTGGTACTCACTCGCTCAAGCATGGGTACCTTTGATGCAAGAACCATGTGAGTTTCACGACATCTTAACTTTCTTGAATAGAACTTAACTTGACTTCTTCTTGGTTACGCTTCTAGATCACAAGCTCGATACCACTTGTTGATCCCAGTTGAGCAAACGATCTAATATAGAAACCGACTTAAACAAAGAACTTATTAAGTATCACGCTGAATTTAATACTTAATCTTAAGAAGAAGAACAATAAACATTCAACACCTCAATATTATTATTAATACGAATACTCTAACCAAGATTTAGGTTTTACAACCTTGAAGTGTATCGACCTTAGATATAAAACATATGTATATCTAACCTAACCTAGGACCTCCTTTTATAGGCTAAGGAGTCCTTTAGATTATACAATACGTAACCTACAAGATAAATATCTTTTCCATATTTATCTAATACACAATATCAAACCGACTATACAAGACTAGCAGTGGTTACAAGACTCTATCCATGGTTACACAATACTACTAGCCGCGGTTGTCTTCATCAGTGGTTCCATTCTTCTGTCCGTGGTTACATCAACTCTGTCCGTGGTTCCAGTACTTAGAATAATTCTTGATCCAAGGAACCAAAAACCCAACAAGCACCATATTTGAATTTCTTTAGGTAATTGGCTATTACCTCATTTGGGGCACACTTACGTACACTGGTAATTCGGTGTATGCAGTTGAGTCTTGGTTTCATGAGCTTAGCGCATAATAATATGTGATTTTTCTTATGATATTGTTAGTTTACAATGATCATGCTCTTATACTTGTGTTCAACTATTTTAAACCTATGGATTTCACTCAACATTTTTGTTGACCTTTTTAAGCATGTTATCTCAGGTAATCAGTGAAGATTATGACCAAGGCACGGAATGGGGCATGGCAAGGCTTATCTGGTGGTGTAAAACATAAAAGTTGTCATTTCTTTCAAACTCATGATCTTTCTTTTGGAAAAAACACTTGATCTATTTACAACGTTTTGTAACAAACTATGAGTTTTCAATGAATGATAACTATTTTAATAAACGTCTCTTTCGAGTCGTTTTCTATAATTATTGACTATGATCTCCATTCAAGTAACACCCGAATTAGTCTTCCGCTATCATTAAGATTTTTGGGGTGTTACTGATTAGCTATCGAGCCAAGGTTATAGAGAACGAAAGAGTTTTCAAAATATTTTGGACTATAATCGCACTTTTAAAACGGACTATTTTACACCATCGCCGCGCCTTCGTGACCGCTCTATGCATTAGGATTGATGCATCACTAGATCATAAGTAAATTGCATTCATTTTAGTTAGGCATGGAATTTGCTTGGCAAATATGCGTAGCTAACTAAAATCTTGTTAATAATATATTATTGGCATTTTACTTGCATTAACTTATGGGTTATTTGATACCATGCCCCGCATCCCACCGGTTGTTACGTCCTCGGACATCGAGATGGAAGACACTATGTCCTCTACATTCGTCAATATGCCATTAATCCCGATCTGTCATACCACTCTTTGCTCGAGATCGAACCTTTTGAGGAAGGTGAAGTTGCCTCAACTCCCATTGCGACTATGATTGCTCGCTCCCAAGAGCACAATGCTTTTGCTTCTATGACCTTGATCGGTACTACGAGTCGCAACAATGGTTACCTGCTTCAGATTTCGTTGTGGATGATGGATCATCCAAGTCATACGAGAGCACCGACTCTGCTTCATCAGACTCTTCTGGATCTACTTCCCGACCGATCCGTCGTCGCCGACGTAGGATCCGTGTTCTTAAGCCTTACGACGGTGAATCTCCTCAACCATGGCTGTCAAATCTCGGATCTGCTGCTCACGTGCTCGATCTCTCGCCTCGAGGTCATCAATCCTCTCCTCTAGGATAGCAGTGTGAGCATGAGCGGATGCAAGCTCGTGATGCAAGACTCTCTCTCGGCCTAAGGCAGTGTCTCTCAAAGTACTAGCATCTCGAACAATAGTCTCCAGCCTCTGGGTCAATCGGTTCAAGGCCTCTCTTGCCTCCACAATCTGAGTACTCATCATATCAACACAATCTCAATGGAGTAGCGACCTATCACGAGGTTTTCCTCCTCCTCCAAGCTCTCTATCCTAACCAATGGAATCTCATCATAATGTGCCAGGAGCTCACTCAACTGGTCTTCGTGTCTAACGAGTCTCGTAGCCAAAAGAGGAATGGTGTGGTGTACATGCTCATCAGTAACAGGCAGAACTGGTGCAGTGGTTGAGCTCTCTCCAAGCTCGAATGAACTAGGTGCTCCTTCCTCTTCTCTCCAACGACGACGTAGTGGTATCAAGAATGACCATCGCCTAGCACCGGCCTTCTTCCTTGGTCCGGTCTCAACGTCCACTTGAGTAGGCATGTCAGGATCAGATAGTGATGGTGGATAGCACTTGATGCAAAGTGGTAAAAGTGGCTCACTAAAAGTGTCCAACGGAGGTGATGTTGTAGGCGGTGATGAAACAAGAACATGGTGTTCGATGGTAGAACATGATGGGTGGCGATGGTGGTGAAGTAGCGATATGTGGAACAAGAGGTGTAGCCGGTGATGACCGAGTAGGTGGTGATCGAGCCGATGGTATCACATGAGTCATAGTGATGGATCGCACACGCTTCCTAGCGGTGTGTTTGAAGGTCGTACCCTTAGGATGCAGTCTATAAGGCACTCCAAACGGCTCAGGCTCAGGCTCATAAGGCTTAAGAACACGGATCCTACGTCGGCGACGACGGATCGGTCGGGAAGATGATCCAGAATAGTCTGATGAAGCAGAGTCGGTGCTCTCGTATGACTTGGATGATCCATCATCCACAGCGACATCTGAAGCAGGTAACCATTGTTGCGACTCGTAGTACTGATCTAGGGTCATAGAAGCAAAAGCATTGTGCTCTTGGGAGCGAGCAATCATAGCTGGAGCGATGGGAGTTCGGGCAACTTCACCTTCCTCAAAAGGTTCGCCTCGTCCAAACAATGAGTCGGTATAACAGATCGATGGTGGCATATTTACTGATCGTGAGGACGTAGTGTCTTCCATCTCACCGTCTGAGGACGAACAACCGGTGGGATGCGGATATGGTAATCTTGAATAACCCATAAATTAATGTAAGTAAAATGCCAAATAATATATTATTAACAAGATTTTAGTTAGCTACGCATATTTGCCAAGCAAATCTCCATGCCTAACTAAAATGAATGCAATTTACTTATCTAGTGATGCATCAATCCTAATGCATAGAGCGGTCACGAAAGGGCGTAAGGCAGTGGTGTAAAATTTTCCCGTTTTAAAAGTGCGGTTATAGTCCAGAATGTTTTTGAAAAACTCTTTGGTTCTCTATAACCTTGTAAGTGTAGTCCAAATGCAACTAACACTCCGACAAATCAAAGTGAGTCCTCTGTAGCTCGTAAGTGTAGTTACAAAGAGTTCATGAACTGCAAGCCGACATTCATCAAGGGCACTGAAGGTGCTATTGGTTTACTTCATTGGTTTGAGAGAACCGAGATGATTGCAAAGTCAAGTTCGCAACTTGAAATTTTGTTAGAAGATGCGTTATCTTGGTGGAAAGCCCATGCTCAACCAATCGGAATGGAAGAAGCTTGTAAGATTTCATGGTCGATCACGAAACAAATGTTAATGAAACAAGATGTGCACGAAGGCGAGATCAAGAAACTCAAGATGAGTATTACCACCGGCGCTAAAGGTAATGATCTCAAGACATACTTCAAGAGATTCCATGAGTGAGAGCTCTATGTCCTCATCTGCTTCCACCAATGAAAATCTTTTGGAAGCTTTGATCGAGGTTTACCTCGAGCATCGAAGGAGATGTCATCGCTTGAATCCAAAGATCGTTGAAGAAGTTGTCATTGTATCCCACCGCCTATGGAACCGATATTGAAGCTTGCAAATGCACAAGGCTCAAGTGACAAAAAGGAAGCTTGATGAATGGAAAAGCTCAAATTCCAACCACCATCAATCCAACAACAACAATCGAACAACAACAACGATCACCGCAGAATGAAACCATCATCACAATCGGCAAAACCAAGACAAGAAGTCGCAAGGGCTTATGCCGCACTTTGCCACTTTGGAAAAGGGTATGTAGGACCACATCCCTAGTGTAACCGATGTTTGATGCACCATTATGGACCTTGTACTGTGAAATGTGACAAGTGCAGCAAGGTAGGTCATCAAGGAAAGCATTGCCGAAACCCTGGAGGGGGAAACACTGTGGCAAACATGAATTGTTATGGATGTGGAGAAAAAGGTCATTTCAAGAGTCAATGCCCAAAGTTGAATGTAGTTCAACCCAACAATGCCTGTGCAAGAGCATACGTGCTAGGAGATGGAGATGTGCCGTTGAACCCTGATGTTGTGACGGGTATGTATTCTTTTACAAGACCACTCATTCCTCATAGATCTTTTGCCAATCAAACTTGGTAGTTTCGATGTCGTAATTGGCATGGATTGGTTGTCCAAACACCGTGCTAGGATTGTTTGCGACGAGAAAACCGTTCATATCTCGATCAACGGTGAAACCTTAGTCATCCAAGGAGATCAAAGTAGAAAGTACTTATGTATCATATCCTGTGCGAAATCAATAAAGTACATGGAGAAAGGATGTTATGCCTTCTTAGCTCAAGTAACGAAAAAGAAGTCGGAAGAGAAACGACTAGAGGATGTACCTTGATAAGGTTTTAAAATGTACCTTTTTGAGGGGTCGTTTAAGCCCTTATTTGATCACTTTTATATCCATTATTACTTAATATCGTTCTTTTCACTTTTTAGGTATCTTGAAGGCAAAATGCTGGAATGACACTTATTCGGACGAAAAGGCGCGAATATCTGAAGAAAATGGCAAAAGTCAAGAATCGAGACACTCAGTCTTTGGGCCCAAGGGGACGGCGTCGAGCACAAAATAGTGACGCCGTCGGACAACTTTGTGGACGGCTCGAAGTCAAATTTCTCATTTACAAGTGACGGGGTTTTAAGAGAGTAGGCGTCGCAACTCGCACGGCCTAGATTTGATCAGACGACGTCGAGATCGAAGGTGGCGGCGCCACAAGTATAAAGTGACGCCGTCCAAGACTAACGGCCAAGACGAAACCTTAATGATTGTGTGGCGTCACAAATCAAAGGTGACGCCGCCGCATGTGTAATCTTATATATAGAATCCAAATTTTTAGTTTTGAGGGTGTAGTCTTTTGGAGTAAAACCTAAACCGAACCAAGGCTGTCTTGTACAAGATTTTAGGTTCCATACCCTATCTTACATCAAGATAAGTGTTTTACTTCATTAATTCAATTATGTCTTCAATTAATTGTGTGTATGCTTGCATGTTTCCCATGTCCGGCTAATTTACTTGTGTGTTTGCTTAGGAATATGAAACTTAATTATTGAATATTGATTGGTTGTCTCTTATCTTAATTGTTAATGATCTGGCATTGCGATATGTCATCCGTTGTGTAGTTAATGCTTGATTAATCTTTGTTGAACCTTAGCTTATAGTACCTAGAGTCATTGTAGGCTAAACCATCAGAAGAGTACCTTAGCGTTAAGTTTATAAATCCTAGAGATTTTGTAGGCGATAACCTTTGGTAGTTTCAAAGAGTTGGGGATAAACGCATACCCTACGACCTTAGACACACAACGCGATTAAGAATAAGGACGTGAAAATTCAACCATCAATAGGAGATAATTAAGGAGTAATAAAACCTAAGTAAACACATCTTTAAATCATCATATGAGCACACAATAATTAGACATAGACTACATACACCACTAGATTAGATAATTAGATAAGTAGAGTAGTCGGAGAAATACCAACCCCCAAATCCAAACCCCGAGATTCGTACCTTTCCATTTCCTAAAAACATAAAAAATATAAAAATAATCTTCCTCAACCCCAACCTTAGCGTAGTAACTTCTCACTAGCATTCCTATTCCCCAGAGAACGATATCAATTCCGTGGCTTACCCTAATACTAACTACAATGATTAGGTTCATCGCTAGGGTGTTGAAAAACTTGCTCGACTTAAAAGGAAGTTCCTTTGACCCCGAACGACGCGTGTAGCGTTATCAAGTTTTTGCGCGGCTGCGGAGAATAGAATAGCTAGTTAGGAGTCCACCTCGTTTAGGTTTCCTTGCTTGATTTCTATCAAGTAAGATTTTTTTTTCTTTTCTCATTTTTAGCTTCCTTGTAGTCTATCCCCCTTCTTTGTGTTTGTGTTCGTAAAACCCTTTTCATTTGTCGCTATGGCAAGTGAAGTTGCATTTGAATCATTAAAAAATGAGGAACAATTGAATTTCGCAGATTGGATTGCTTTTTATTGTTCGAATGAATTTGTGAGTGATCTTAGAGATATCCAATAGGAGACGGGTGTAAGGTTGGATGGATTTGATAAATTTTGTGTTTGTGTGGCTTCTATTCAACGATCATTATTGGAATCAACTCCTTTTAGTGAGACCCTCTGGAAATTTTTTGAGAAAAGCCTCCTAAGCATAAACCATCAGTTGTCACAACTTGAGGAAATGGATAAGGAGGATTTATCCAACCTTAGGCATCATGATCAAAAGACCTAGTTTTTAAGAACATGGAACCTAAACCCGGACAAGATTGTGAGATGGTTATAGTTGAACTACCTAGTTGCATGCGTGTGATAGATTTCACCAAAACATATGACACGCTGTGAGGAACTTTAGGCAAATAGAACATAGTGATCAAATTTTTGAGAATGATTCTTATGAATCGGACCAAGAATTTGAAATGGCTAAAGAAGGATTTGAGATACTTAGGAGTGTATTTGGGTTAGATCATACTAAAACACATTTAGGAGATCTAGATATAATGGAGAATGAGGTGGAAACTCCAAGCCCACAAGCCCTACCATCACTTGAGGCACACACATCGCCTATAACTTACCCGAAAGAAGTAGAAGAGACTATAGGAACCCCGATTGATATAGAACCTTTGGACCAAATGCCACTAGAGAATGTAGGTTTAAATGCTTGTTGTCATGACCTCTCTCTTAGTCTTTTAGGGAAGTTCCTAATTTTGATGAACTGGAGCCTCAACCAAAAACCTTACCCAATTTTCCGTCTTTAGATGTGAATCTTGGAATTGAATTAGGCCCCGATCCACCCATCAAAATAAAAAGTCCGGGTAGTTGCTTGATAAAGGTGGTAGACTCTAGGCCATGTAGAGTGGAAGCTAATATAGGAGTAACCCATGACCTTACACACTTATATCACCCATTCATGGTTGATAACAAGAAACATTATGGGTTTAAACCGGGTTTATTAGGTCAAGATGGATCATTAACTAAGAATCTTTTGAAGTTGATAGAAGATGATCCATTTTTAGGAGAGAGATTTGATTCACCCACTACACCAATAGAATTAGGTAAGGTTATAATGAATTGAGCACACTCCTTTGAGCATATAACTCACCCATCACCCTCTCCTCACGTAGCAAATTTCCACCCTAAGGGTGTGTATCGCTACTATCACCTGCACTTAAGCTTAAGTGTAGGAAAAACTTCCCCTTTATCCGTTAAATAAGGGTAGAGTCAAGCTCGTAACTCGAACAAAAACAAGCGCTTCTTGAGAGGCAACCCATGTGTATTTGTTTTTCATTTTTATTTGTGTGTCATATATCTTTTCATTATTGTATGTTCTCATTGAATTTGTGAGAATGCTTTATTTTGTATTTAACCTCGTCTTAATTACATATAAAGGTATTTTACATAAGGGATAAGTGTAGGGAGGATTACACACGTTTTCAAAAGAAATGTAAAAATGAGAATTACAATTATGTAAAAGATATACATGTGTGTTTGTTCGAGTCAAATGATTGTATCGAGTCATAATGGATGTTTTGCAGAAATTTTTCCGATTCTAAAGATGTAAATTTTCCGTAATTTTTTCGAAAATCGCACCGGTTTGTCAGATAACCGACGGCGCCAGATCGCAACTCGACGGCGCCGGGAGGAGCGTAAAATGACTTATTACTTTTTCTCGTTTTCGAGCTACTTATAAATTTTGTAATTTTCTGTGTCTTAAATTTCGTAAAATCATGAACATCCATTCCACAAGCATTATATCCTAGTTTAGTAGAGTCTTATATATATTGTTATCGCCGATTTTACGCGAAGTTTCGTTGGTTTTCTTCAAGTGTGCAGGTTTAATTTACCATGAAGAAGATGCATAAGATGAGAAGGAGCTTTTAACGCAAACGTTCTTCTTGAAGAAAGATGTAACCACCACTTTACACGGATCCTACCGAGCTAATCAGGGGAGTACTAGTTTCTTTCATCTTTTATTACTTTCCATTATCATTACTTTGATACTTTCGGGGAACATTGGGGACAATGTTCAGTTTAAGTATAGGGAGGGAAAATAAAACGGGAACTTTGAAACTATGTTTATCCTTGATTATTTGCTTTGTCCAATTGCATTTGTGTAAAAAAACCATGAGAAAATGTCGGTTAGGGTAATTTTGGCACCAAATTTAAAATTTTTCATGACATATAGGAGTGGGCCATTAGTCTTAATAAAGCGTCTCATGGATTGGAAATTATATGACTAGCACAAAAACTCTTTACCACTTAAATTCCACCCAAAATGTGAGGATCGCCCTTAGATTAGTGGGAATTAAAGCATTCATCTTTAATGCTTAGAGTGTGAACCGGTAGTATAATAGATTCTATAACTTTTTTTGTGATGCATCCCGAGATCGCTAGTAAGACTACACTTGTGTAGTTAGGAATAACTAAATGATAAGAGGCATTAGGATAACCCTTGTTTGATACCCGTAATATAATTACTTCTTCCACATCGGTTGAGTAACTCCCCCACACCTTTCCGTTGTATTCATCTTTAGTACACGATACCCCTAGTTAACCCCTCATAGCCTATCATTTTCGCGGTTCTCGTGATGTTTCGGTTTTTCGGAATATCAATGAAGAGCATTGTTTACACCCCACCCCCAAATGTACACCCAAATCGCCTTAGCCTACCTTGTATGCTCTCACTTTTAGTGCATTATTGTTATCACCCTAAACCCTTAGTTCAATTATCTAGTTGCTTGCATAAGTTGCTAAGTCGAGTCATATCCTTTGTACACGTTTTGGGACGATTGGGACTTATGGAAAAGTTAAAGTTTATGAAATGACGGAAGGGAACGTTAAATTCAAATTCCCTTTATTTGCGTAATAATGTACCCCAAGTGTTTTGATCTTTTCAATTCGGGTCAACTTAGTGTTAGAGTAATAAAAACTCAATTGTAGGGATGTGCCTATAAATCCCTATTATTTTGATGTTATCGTAGAGGATGGTAGAGTAAAAGTGTATGAAAAAAAAATCGAAAAAAAAAATAGAAAAAGAGAAAAAGTAAAAAATAGAGTGTTGAAATTAAAAAAAATGAAAAAAACATACGGGCTACCATCCTACATCTATCTTTAATTTATGTTTGTTTGTTTCAGTTGAGTGTCGAGTATTGGCTCAGCAACGCCATTCTTCGCATGCTTGTAACATAAAGATTTTTGACTTACCACCACTAAATAGCCTATCCCACCAAACCCTTTGTTTCCCTACCGTAACCCTAACATTACAACCCTTTAAAAGACCTCTTTGATAGTCTTTCCTAGGTGCTTACGCCAAAGCGATGGAGGTTTGATCTAGTCTCAAGCCTATGGTAATCTATGTACTAGGACCGGTTAATGAGTGTTTATCTTCCATTTCCAATTTGTTATATTTCATATACACCCGAGAGATGTGAGTATCCAAACACCCCATGTGAGGTGCTAGTATGTAATTTTCGTGCTTGTTATGACTTTTGCGGGGCTTATATGTGTTGTGGATTGTTCTAAACAAATGCTTCATGACCCCTAACTTATAAATTAATTGGCTAAAAGCATATTTGCTTGAGGACAAACAAATACCAAGTGTAAGGATATTTGATAAGGTTTTAAAATGTACCTTTTTGAGGGGTCGTTTAAGCTCTTATTTGATAACTTTTATATCCGTTATTACTTAATATCGTTCCTATTCACTTTTTAGGTATCTTGAAGGCAAAATGCTGGAATGACACTTATTCGGACAAAAGGCGCGAATATACGAAGAAAATGGCCAAAGTCAAAAATCGAGACACTCAGGTTGCTAGAACTGAAGGGGATGGCGTCAGGCACAAAATAGTGACGCCGTCGGACAACTTTGTGACGGCTCGAAGCCAAATTGCTCATTTACAAGTGACGGCTTGTGTTTTAAAGAGTAGGCGTCGCAACTCGCACGACATATATTTGATCCGACGACGCCGAGAGATCGAAGGGCGGCCACAAGCATAAGGTGACGCCGTCGCAAGACTAACGTGGCCAAGCGAAACCCTAATGACGGCGTACCCGACGGCCACAAATCAAAGTGTGACGCCGTCGCATGTGTAATCTTATATATAGAATCCGAATTTTTAGTTTTGAGGGTGTAGTCTTTTGGAGTAAAAACCTAAACCGAACCAAGGTTGTCTTGTACAGATTTTAGGGTTCCATACCCTATCTTACATCAAGATAAGTGTTTTACTTCATTAATTCAATTATGTCTTGATTAATTGTGTGTATGCTTGCATGTTTTCATGTCCGCTAATTTACTTGTGTGTTTGCTTAGGAATATGAAACTTAATTATTGAATATTGATTGGTTGTCTCTTATCTTAATTGTTAATGATCTAGTATTGCGATAGGTGATCCGTTGTGTAGTTAATGCTTGATTAATCTTTATTGAACCTTAGTTTATAGTACCTAGAGTCATTGTAGGGTAAACCATCCGAAGAGTACCTTAGCGTTAACTTCTCACTAGCATTCCTATTCCCCAGAGAATGATATCAATTCCGTGGCCACCCTAATACTACACTACAACGATTAGGTTCACTTCGCTTAGGTGTTGAAAACTTGCTCGACGAAAAGGAAGTTCCTTTGACCCGAACGACGCCACAGCGTTATTATACATGTAGTCAAAGAATTTCCTGAGGTATTTCCAGAAGATTTGCCTGGACTCCCACCTGCTCGACAAGTCGAATTTCAAATCGATCTTATCCATCGAGCTACTCCCGTAGCACGAGCACCATACCGTTTAGCGCCCTCAAAAATGCAAGAATTGTCCAAACAACTAGAAGAGCTATCTGATAAGGGATTCATTAGACCAAGTTCCTCACCCTGGGGAGCACCGGTTTTATTCGTTAAGAAGAAAGATGGATCATTTCGGATGTGTATCGATTATAGAGAATTGAACAAGCTCACAATCAAGAACCGCTATCCCTTACCAAGAATCGATGATCCGCTTGATCGCCATAAGGCTCGAGCGTATATCAAGATTGATTTAAGATCCGGATACCATCGCTAAGGGTAAAGAAGAAGATATACCCAAGACCGCGTTTAGAACTCGATATGGCCATTATGAATTCCAAGTAATGCTATTCGGTTTAACTAATGCACCCATCAGATTTATGGACCTCATGAATAGAGTCTCAAACCATATCTGGATAAATTCGTCATTGTGTTCATCGACGATATTCTTATCTACTCCGTGATAAAGAAGAACATGCGGAACATCCGAGAACTGCCCCGGTTACTCAAGAATGAAAATTGAGCACGCAAAGTTTTCCAAATGCGATTTTTGATTGAGACACCAATTTTGTTAGAAGATTGCAAAGTCAAGTTTGCAACTGGAACTTTGTTAGAAGATGCGTTATCTTGGTGGAAAGCCCATGCTCAACCAATCGGAATGGAAGAAGCTTGTAAGATTTCATGGTCGATCCAAACAACTATTAATGAAACAAGATTGCCCAAGAAGCGAGATCAAGAAACTCAAGATGAGTATTACCACCAGGTCGCTAAAGGTAATGATCTCAAGACATACTTCAAGAGATTCCACGAGTGAGAGCTCTATGTCCTCATTTGTTTCCCACCAATGAAAAGCTTTCGGAAGCTTTCATCAGAGGTTTACCTCGAGCATCGAAGGAGATGTCATCGCTTCGAATCCAAAGACTGTTGAAGAAGTTGTCATTATATCCCACCGCCTTATGGAACCGATATTGAAGCTTGCAAATGCACAAGGCTCAAGTGACAAAAAAAGGAAGCTTGATGAATGGAAAAGCTCAAATTCCAACCACCATCAATCCAACAACAATCGGAACAACAACCAGTATCACCGCAACAGAAACCATCATCACAATCGGCAAAACCGAAGACAAGAAGCCGCAAGGGCTTATCTTGCACCCATCTTGGAAAAGGGTATGTAGGACCACATCCCGGTGTAACCGATGTTTGATGCACCATTCGGACCTTGTCCGTGAAATGTGACAAGTGCAACAAGGTAGGTCATCAAGGAAAGCATTCTTTGAAACCCCGGAGGGGAAACACCGCGGCAAACATGAATTGTTATGGATGTGGAGAAAAGTTCATTTCAAGAGTCCATGCCCAAAGTTAAATGCGCTTCAACCCAACAATGCGCATGCAAGAGCGTACGTGCTAGGAGATGGAGATGTGTCATTGAACCTCGATGTTGTGGACGGCACGTATTCTCTAACAATCATTCTACAAAAATCTTGTTTGACTCGGAGCCGATAAGAGTTTTGTATCTACTACTTTTGCACCATTACTAGAAATATCCCCAATCGCTTTAGATACAACTTATGAGATAGAGCTTGCCGATGGAAAGATAATAGGAACCAACACCGTAATCCGTAATTGCCCTATTCTTTACAAGACCACTCATTCCTCATAGATCTTTTGCCAATCAAACTTGGTAGTTTCGATGTCGTAATTTGCATGGATTGGTTGTCCAAACACCGTGCCAGGATTGTTTGTGACGAGAAAACCGTTCATATCCCGATCAACGGTGAAACATTAGTCATCCAAGGAGATCAAAGTAGAAAGTACTTAAGTATCATATCCTGTGCGAAATCAATAAAGTACATGGAGAAAGGATGTTATGCCTTCTTAGCTCAAGTAACGGAAAAGAAGTCGGAAGAGAAATAACTAATGCACCTACTGTATTTATGGACCTCATGAATAGAGTCTGTAAACCATATATGGATAAATAGAAGAGTCATTGTGTTCATCGGCGATATTCTTATCTACTCCGTGATAAAGAAGAACATGCGGAACATCGAGAAATGTCTCAAAGTTATTCAAGAATGAAAAATTGTACACAAAGTTTTCCAAATGCGATTTTTGGATTGAGATAGGTCAATTTCTTGGTCATGTGATTGTGATAAAGGAATCCATGTAGATCCCCGGTTATTCAAGAATGAAAAGATCGAATCAGAGAAGAATTGGCAAGATTGACCACCAACCCCACTAAAATTCGTCAATTTTAGGACTTCGGTTGGTTATTATCGAAGGTTTCTCAAGATAGCCAAACCATTGACCGAGTTAACCCGTAAAACGAAAAATTCGAATGGGAGACGATTAAGAATCGCTTTTCAACTCTAAAGAACAAACTTTGCGAAGCACCCATTTTGGCACTACCGGAAGGAGTAGAAGATTTTGTAGTATATTGCGATGCTTCACACATGGGTTTAGGCGTTGTTCTCATGCAAAGGAACAAAATAATTGCTTACGCATCACGACAACTCAAAACTCATGAGAAGAATTATACTACTCACGATCCGAACTTGGCGCGTGGTATTTGCACTCAAATTATGGAGACATTATTTGTACGGAACCAAGTGTATAGTGTACAATCGATCACAAAAGTCTTCAACACATCTTAGATAAAAAGAATCGAATATGCGCCAGCGGTATTGGTTAGAATTGCTCGCTGATTATGATTTGCGAGATCCGTTACCATCCCGGAAAGGCGAACGTTGTTGCCGACGCCTGAAAGCGTAAAAGATCGCCTAAGCCACTTAGAGTGAGATAATTGGGAATGGTAATCAATTCACCCCTACCATCGAAAATTATTGAAGCTCAGATCGAAGCACTTAAAGAAGAAAATAGGCCGAATGAGAAGATTTATGGCATACCGGAAAATGAGAATGGATTTGTGAAGAGATCGGACGGAACGTTATGTTTCAAAGATCGAAGATGGATTCCACTCTACGGAGGTATCCGAGAACTCATCATGCATGAATCACATAAATCGAAGTATTCCATACATCCTGGTCCCAACAAGATGTATCAAGATCTAAAGCTTTTGTACTAGTGGCCTAACATGAAGGCTGATATCGCCGAGTACGCCAGTAAATGCTTGACCTGTTTGAAATTCAAAGCTAAACATCAAAAGCCATCAGGTATGTTAACCCAACTAGAACTTTCCCGTGGAAATAAGAAAGAATCACAATGGATTTCATCACGAAGTTGCCGAGAACTTCTAATGGTTTTGACACCATTTGGGTTATCATAGACCAACTTACGAAGTCCGCTCATTTCTTGCCAATCAAGGAGAACGACGAGATGATTACACTCGCTAGACTGTACATCAAAGAGATTTTTCTTGTCACGGTGTACCAATCTCTATCATATCTGATCGTGATAGCTGATTCACCTCGAGATTTTGGCAAACACTTCAAAAAGCCATGGGTACCAACTTGGATTTGAGTACCACGTACCATCCTCAAACAGATGGACAAAGTGAAAGAACGATCCAAACTCTGGAAGACATGCTGAGAGCATGTGTGATTGATTTCGGAAAAGGATGGGATAAGCACTTACCTCTGGGTGAATTCTCTTACAATACAGTTATCACGCCAAAGATTAAAGTCGCTCCTTTTGAAGCACTCTATGGAAGAAAATGCGATCGCCGGTTTGCTAGGCGAAGTTGGAGAAGTACAACTCACAGGCCCCGAAATTGTCCAAGAGACAACATAAAAGATAATGCAAATTAGGCAACGATTGCAAGCAGCTCGAGATAGACAAAAGAGCTACGCAGATGTTCAAAGGAAACCAATGGAATTCCAAGTCAGAGACCGAGTAATGCTCAAAGTATTACCTTGGAAAGGGATGGTCAGATTTGGAAAAAGAGGAAAACTCAAACCTCGATACGTCGGACCATTCAAAATTCTTCAAAGAATTGGTCCAGTGGCATATAAACTCGAACTTCACGAAGAACTTAGCCGAGTACATGACACGTTCCATGTCTCAAATCTTAAGAAGTGTCTATCGGATGAAACTCTAGTCGTACCTCTCAAGGACATCCAGCTCAATGACAAACTTAGCTTCGTCGAAGAACCCGTTAAGATCATGGACATGGAAGTCAAGAGGCTTAAGCAAAGCCGCATTCCTATCATTAAAGTTCGATAGAATCACAAGAAACGAGGTGCAGAGTTCACCTGAGAGCGCGAGGATGTAATGCGTTCTAAGTATCCCCACCTGTTCATCAAGATCACCCATGACAACCTCTGCGAGTTTAACCGCGGGACGCGGTTCTCTTAAGGGGTAGGTACTGTAAGCTCCCGGAAAATTTCAATGTACTTAAAGCTCTAATCAGAAATTAAGTACGATTTATTTTATCATGAAATTTTCTAAACATCACATTTGCATATCATTTGGCATATGCATGATCAACGCAGCTTGAGCGTTCATAAACATACCGTTGTGATCAGAACGAAATTCCCCACAATCCTGATAACCTTAAAATACGTAACGAATACGAAAAAAAATTAATAATACGAAATAAATTATAATAAAAATATATCAATATAGGATTGGGCCTAGACTTTTTATTGGGCCTTGACACAAGCCCAACTCCCACTATACTCTCATTTGGGCCTCATCCGAAAACCCATCAAGCCCATTTCATATCCAATGGGCCTTAACCGGACTCTACCGAGCCCAACTTCACCATTATTGGACCTTATTACCACATCGAGCCCAACCCAAGCTCATTTTGGGCCTCGTCCCTTATCCAAGCCCAACCAAACTATGCTTAATTTTCCCTTGGGCCGTCTATTCAAAATGCAAAGCCCACAAGTGAATTTTTGGCCATGCCATGAAGTTGAAATATCAAACTTGTGATATCTCTTGTATTCCCTTTTGTAACCGGTCGAGTGAACAAGTCACCAACAAACCAAACCAAACCAAGTCTTTCACCCATTTGATCCTAAGTATATCGAGTATAAGGACAAGGAAACACAAGCCACACTTTAAGCCCCCTAACCTCATAATTTAATAATACCTAGCATTATAAAAAAATGGTGTAAACATGCTTTGACCAACTAAGACTTTCATACCCATTGGGTTTTTGTCTCATTGAGTGTGACAAGGCAAGTAGTGCCTCCCCTTTCGCCGGCCACCTAGAACACGCCACATACAAACACAAACAAATATCACATCTACTTGGAACTTGGAAGCTCTTGTATATAATAATCACAAGCCCATAACTTGTCTTCCTATAAAATACTATCCTCAACACTTGTAGAATCACCCACACTTAAACAAAATCTCACAACATATCTCTCAATCCCATACATTACACAATTCGACTATAGTAGTACGTGGAGTAGAGAAGAAAACGAGAAAGACTTGGGTTTGTTGCAAGTAAAGGAAAATAGGGAAGCTTGGGTAGGTTGATCGAGTTATAAGGAGAACAAGGGCTTACATTTACACGTTCATTCCATTCCAATCCCTACTCTAACGAGTGTAGAAAGTCCTACCTAAACTTATTTCATTTTCACTCCTTTCGTTAGTTATAATTTACATATGTATAGGAAGTATTTCACACTAATAACATGTATTTGCCTATAAAACTCGTGAACATTCTCATGTGTCACGTTTACACTTTTCACACGACATTAAACGTTTGCTAAACCTTATGAAAACCTCCCTAACCACTCACACGTTTTAATAAACTCACGCGAAACCAAACGGGCATGAAGCCCAATACATAAGCCCAAAAAGCCCAAATTAAGTCCGATAAGAGTTTAGCCCGGCCCAATAAGTTAATAATAAGCTATTAAGCACTAAAGATAAGTTGGAAATAAGTTGTAAACGTTTTGCAAAGTTTTCGTTTTATAAAAATGATCTTTGGACGAGATTTGCAAATATGCGAGACCTAGGGTTGAAATGGTAACATCTTTAAATACTAAAGGGGATATTATATAAACGAAAAGTATTTTATGAAAAGTCTAGGGACTGAAAGTGCTATTTTCGAAAGTAAAGGGGTAATGTATACGTGCATGCGCACGCATGAAAACCACAAGGACCAGTTGTGTAATTTACCGAATTTAGTTATAAATAACTTTTGGGTAGAAAGTGTCAAGTTGGAAAAACAAAGGTTTAAAGCGTATAAATTAAACTAGGAGGACTGTTTTTGTAAAATCAGTTTTACCAAAGGATTGAAAATGTCATTTCTGAAAGTTTTGATATAAAATATGTTTCGGGTAGAAAGTGTAAATTTCTCAAACTTGAGGGACTAAACTCGTACTTTTCATAACTTGAGGGTAAAAAGTGTAAATTCGGGAAAAGTTTAGAAAACTTATAATCCCATCGTAACTTCATAAAAACGAGTATTTTGATCAAGTGAACGTATTATTTTCGGATATTGATGAACATATATATGTATATGTATATGTATATATATATCTCTATATTATATATAACAGGAGGCATTTGGCATTAATGCCACCTCAATGCCACCTCATTGCCACCTCAATGCCACCTAAGCAATACTAATTATTTTCGGATTTAATGTATTAGTTTTCGAAATTCTTAAAATTTGTGTAAAAATGATGTTGCCAAGGTTCGAACTTGGGATGGGAGGCACAATTAAACAACACCTCAACCATTGGAGCATGTCAATGGTTTGTTATAAAATTTGCAAATCATATTTGATATTGATTGTCAAATAGAGATATAGAGATTAGGGTTTAACCAAAACCTAAAATTCCAGCGTATAATTTAATTCATTCTCATATATCCTTTTTTCTAAAAACCCTAATATCATTCATTCATATTTCACAAACTCATCATTCATCTGCATTCATCATGTGTTCATCATTCATGCATCATATATTTTCATAGTAACAATAACATCAGATACGTGAGGTTTGACATCTTTGTCTAATCTAATCTCGAATAAAGCATCAGTATAACATGTTTGATCTTTTACAGGCTTCTTTATAATGCAATTGATGCTTTGCCAATCGTAGAATGAATACAGGAGGCTGCTCAAGGTACTTCATGCTTTCTCTTTTCTATCATGTTACTTAAAGTCTAAGATCACCACAAGCATCTATTCATCGCTTTTGAATGATGCATATACCGTGAAGTGTACATGTGTTCCATCAGGTAAAAAGAAGTAAATATAGAGCGGATGAGTTTCAATAATTATTACAACTTCATGTTGCAATATTCGTCTAAACACTCAGTATTTTGTTTTTGAAAACCCTAATATCACTCATTCATCTCATCACACACACAATGTTTTTTTCTTTTCTGATTTGGTCTGCAGGTTATTCGTCTTCTTTGTTGGTAATATGTATCCAGGTATGTTGTTTGTTGGTAATACATATTTATATTTATATAGAGATTTGCAACACAAAATTAAGCATGACTGTTTACAAAATCCACCAATTTGTTATGTATGTCCAATATGTAATTTATTACAGGAAGGATGATTGGCGGTCTCTTATCAGTTAGGTAATTTTATCAAACCATAAACTGAAAATTTTCGGCCATCATACTTTTTACTTGATTTTAGGTTGTTTATGGTACCTTTTTTTGGATAATTTTAACCTGAGCATCACCTTATATTCTAATGCTAATGGAAGCTATAATATAAGCCTTCACTTTGCGGAGATCATGTTTACTGATGGTGGAGAATATAGCAGCCTTGGGAGTCAAAAACAATATCTACATTCAGGTGATTGCAGATTTGAAGGTAAAATTTCAAATTTCAACCTATTATTCAAAGTTTATTCGTAAACAGTACGTAAGTAATTGACATATTCACATCCCTGATTAAAGCTTTTCGATATATAACACTTTTTCCTGAACGCTTTTCCTCACTGTCTCCCAGATACACATTTTCCTGAACACGCCTGATACTTTGTTATACATCCTAACACTGAAAAGGCAGAATCCAAACCCACGTTCATCTGCACCACAGGCTGCCAGATGTAGAATTAAGGAATTGAATCGTGTCTTCCTAACAATGTCAGTACATATTGTGCAACCTGATACCACATGGAAGGAAGGAAAGGTAAAAGAGCCAAACCGGAAATATACTGACCACATCATAATCTTATATTCATCCTATGATCACAGTAGAAACATGTCAATAACTAAGGATCGGGTTAGAACTGCACTACAGGAAGACCACAGTAAATAGATGGTAACGCTCGAATCATTCTCGTGGCAGCATTGGTAATTACACAGTAGGCAATGACGTAACTTTAGCAGAGATTTTATTTGGTTTCACAGAAGAAAATGGGCCTCTCGGAGATATTTATCCCACTAATGCGGGTAGTGGACTGCTCCTAATATCTGATTCAGCTCAGGTTGGTCGATCGCTCTAAATTCAGTCAATATTTATTTTACTCCCAAGTTTATTTCAGTGCCTTATCGACTTATATTTAAGCAAGATCGCTTTTGAAACCATCCTTTGTTACTATTTTTGCATTTATATAGATTACTTTTGAGTAATCGACGCCAACTATCGATATAGTATTGCTTTATGTAATGTCTGCATATATAATTATTACCAGTTTTATTCTATAAGTAGCAATGGTGTTGAATTTTTATGAATGGATTAGCGGGCCGGTCTATTGCTACTCTTAAAAGAGTTGGTTTTAATGCGTTTTTGTTTTCATTGCAGGCTGATAATTATGAGAAGATCTTCTCCCACATAAAGCCAAACACCATTCTTGGACTTTCCCATGCTGGTTTCCTTCTTGGTCATTTGCAATCAATCGGTCTCGACTTCCCCAAAAACATCAGTGTGGTTGCTGTATGTCCCAAAGGGATGGGCCCGTCAGTTAGTAGGTTGCACGTTCAAGGAAAAGAGGTCAATGGAGCCGGGATCAATGCAAGTTTTGGAGTACATCAGGTTAAGGAAAAGAGGTCAATGGATCCGGGATCAATGCAAGTTTTGGAGTACATCAGGTTAGCTATAACTCAAAAGACGTGTTTACTTGGTGTCATCTTTTAGTGGTGTTTGAATTTAGAGTATGTCGAGATTCTTTTTACTGTTTTTGAAGCTGAAATTTCCAGGTAATTTAGCTTTGAACTGACATGCTTCTATTTTTTTGATGTACTACTAAAATTTTCAATTGCAAGAATGTTCGAGCTCCTATATTTCGTTTTACAAATCATATATTAGAGTAGTGTTATTTATCCATGTAGACTTATAGATTTTTCAACAAGTTTGCACACATGTTTCACATCTTATGCCGATTTTCTCACTTAAAATATCGCAGTTGATAGTTTTTTAACAGAAACTTCCTTTGTCAGCCAAAATTATGAATGGATTAGCGGGCCGGTCTATTGCTACTCTTAAAAGAGTTGGTTTTAATGCGTTTTTGTTTTCATTGCAGGCTGATAATTATGAGAAGATCTTCTCCACATGAAGCCAAACAACATTCTTGGACTTTCCCATGTTGGTTTCCTTCTTGGTCATTTGCAATCAATCGGTCTCGACTTCCCAAAAACATCGGGCATGGTTCTTGTATGTCCCAGCGGATGGGCCCGTCGGTTAGTAGGTTGCACGTTCAAGGAAAAGAGGTCAATGGAGCCGGGATCAATGCAAGTTTTGGAGTACATCAGGTTAAGGAAAAGAGGTCAATGGACCCGGGATCAATGCAAGTTTTGGAGTACATCAGGTTAGCTATAACTCAAAAGACGTGTTTACTTGGTGTCATCTTTTAGCGGTGTTTGAATTTAGAGTATGTCGAGATTCTTTTTACTGTTTTTGAAGCTGAAATTTCCAGGTAATTTAGCTTTGAACTGACATGCTTCTATTTTTTTGATGTACTACTGTTATTGCAAACAGGCCTTTGATATATCATGTGTGAGTATCTTCAGCTTAAAAAATGTATTTGTCTGGTGTTATCAATCTGAAAAACAAATAGTGGAAAAACGATAAAGAAAAAAGATAAGTTGACCTGTTGCAGTAAAGAACACAAAGTTCAAAGTAGAACATACCATATTTGAAACATGTAAACCTGCCTCCTATTTTTATTTTTTACATGAAAAAACATACAAATCAAGTTTACTGCAAGTGACCTATTTTCTCCTTTGGTTCATAGCTGTACATTGAATCGAGTTCAGTCATCAATGTCAGTCATTTATCTATGTCAATTGTACATAGATTTGAAACTCTTAATCACCCAAATTGTTACTCCAGTAGGATATGATATACCTTGATTGATATGCGTTCTTTATTTCTATACCCAAATTGTACTTTTATAATCGAGATGACTGTTTTGACAAATGGAGTTGTATTTGGGAGTACTCTCTTTATTGATGCTTCACGGTATGGTAAATGACATGCCATGTAAGTTTCTACGCAGAACCTCAAGGGAAGCCCCAAAATAATTAGCGTTTGACAGCAAAGTCTGTATGTGCCACATGACAATAGATACCAAATTGATCCTAATAGAGACAACTTTTCCCTGAACCGATTGGACCACAAAGGCGTATGGTGTCCTGTTATGGTTTACCGAATTTTAGTATGGGGAGAATGATGTTGCATTCATTCAAGAACCATTAGGTGCAAAATGTCGAATTTGTTAAAATGGCATGTGATATGCTTGGTAAAATCTGTAGCAACCTTCAAAGTTACGTTTACTTATTTTGTTGCGCATTTTTGATTACGTGCTCGTTAAGATTGATTCAAGATTGATCGTGAGCGATAACCGTGCTAGATGCATAAAAATGATGATGTTTTGCCTTTTAACTTGATTCTCTTCTAAATAGTCCTATATTATATCTAGAACTATCTGAGTTTCACAAGTAAATTTCTTACCGTTTTAGGGTTGTTTTACCACATTATACATTATAAACGCTAAGCTTTAGCCTTGGGAATTAGTTTTTCAGTGAAGGCTAAAAGGGTCATTTATTTATCTGATAGGTGTTTGTCGATGTGGAAAAAGTTGCCGGCTTAGGTGGGCGAACTATCTTGGTGATATCAAACGCGGCGCATTGATTCGAAGAAGAAGAAGAAAAAACTTCCAATTGCACGATTTTCGGGTAACAAGTAATGAACTACTTCCTACCTCTGTATTGTTGGTCACTTTTGGATTTTTATTTTGTCGCACAAACCGAAGAATGATTATCCGGTGGGCATCCATAGCCTCACGGCTGCCGGAAGAATAGACAACGAGATTAAAAACCATTGGAATTCTCATTTAAGAAAATGTGTTCTTAACAAAGCTCCTATCCTGCCACCCGAATCAGCTTCCAACTCAACAGATTTCGGGACACCAATCACAGCACAACAACCGGGACGTAAAAGTTCAGAAGCACTTTCAACTGTTTTCTCGATATCGGCTGAGTATATATTTCTTCGACCAACAATGATAAGATCTTTTATTCTTCCCAAATAACCTGTTTTTGTATATACTTTACCCGATGATTTTGAGCATATTTTTGAAAGTTTTATGACTCGACTCTTCTTTTGCCCATGACCGAATCCACTTTCGGTACGCTAATCCATACTTCTCCTCCTTCCCGGGCTCATTGTGCTCTATCCCGGTTGTGGTCAAAATTTTTAATGTTGACATCTTCATCATTTTGACCAAAGATACCCGTGGAGAGACTCAGATTGAGTATAATGTGGTTCAGTGCAATCCTATATACTTGAAATCATATACATATTTTATGTTATTTTCATGACTATCTCATTTATTAACACAAGTGGAAGCAGTTATGAGATCGGTCTCACCCGGCCTTCAACCAAGAGGTAAGTGGAAGCTGTAATGAGATCGTTCTAACCCGGCCTTCAACTAAGAGGTAAGTGGTTTACTTTTATTGCTCAGTATCTGCGTTTCTTCAAAAGATTTATGTTGTTCTTTTTTCCATTTTTGTACATCCTGTTCGTCCTAGGCGTTTGGCAGGCGGTAAGTTACGTGTCTAGATGCATCATCACTGATGAAACCTGTTATTCGTGTCCGTATCTTATAACATCCACATTGAACTACTTCTTTTATTGTATGCCCATTATACGCCCGCCTAAACTATACAGACCTATAATAAGAAAACTTCTAATATGCTCCTAAATTGTCATTAAACATATATATACATTACTAAATATGTCCCATTTTAAAGAATAGGTAGTTATAAAATATATACTACTCTAACTGTATTATTAACAATAAAGTAGGATAATACAAAAATAAGGAATGTAACTTGTATGTCATTAGCTGGTATTGAGAGCTGCATAACTATGGAGTTTTGGACCATATTATAATAGGAACTCGGAGTGTTTGGTTCAGGTTATAATAAGAACAAAATGTGTTTTAAGCAAACTAAATGTATCATACCAGGTAGATTGGTATAGGAATGAGGGGTGTTTGGAATGAGTGGTTGTTTTCGTAAAGGGTTTTGGGTGGGATAATGTGCGCGCTTCGCAAATAACTCCTAGAAAGTTCAAGGACAACTATGTAGGTAAACAAAAACATGCCTTAATAATGTGACATAGCTTGTCAGTGTGAGTCTAATTAAGCTACTGCTAATTTATGATTGAAATGCAGGTAGGTAACCCTGTAACAAGCCACGCTAAGGACTTGCAACTTCAGATTGACCATGGTTAGAGTCCGATATATGGATCAACAATAGTTGTAGCGGTCATAATCATTTGAAATTTCCTCTTCTTGGTGTCATGTTAGCTATATAACACTAGGTAGTGTCTTCTTTTCGTGAAACGGAAATTTTATAAAGACGGACAACTTCACAAACATTCACAAGTTGGGTACAAAGACGGACAACTTCATGTTGATCTTTCAAGAGTTAAGACGAAAAAGGTTTTAATATTCTTTGTTGTGACAAAGGCGATTAATCAGAACTTCGCTACAAATATCGTCTACAAAGAAATTTTATTTTGTATATGAATAAAATGATCATCCATGTTTTTATTTCGCTATGAAGATTAATAAAAGTTAAGGCCAAACATTGTCCCAGATTGGTTTGTTTCTACAAAAGCCGGTATACTTATATTATTTAATTGTTTAATTATATTTTATATGTATTACACTAAACTTAGTTACTTATAATTTGTAAGTTTTTAAAATTTACATCCACGCAAACCATACAATTATTTGTAATTCTAAACAAAAAAGAAACTAAAACCAACAACTAAAAAGCAAAGAAACAATTGTTTTATAATATTGTTTGACAATTCTAAAAAATGCATTTGGTTAACAAAAAAAAAAAGCAGATAATTATAAGTCATGCCGCCCATTGGTGCGCTTAATCTAAATATATATATATATATATATATATATATATATATATATATATATATATATATATATATATATATATATATATATATATATATATATTATTAGAAAATAATATATATATATATATACTTAATCCGATAAAACACACGGGAATCTAAACAGGTTAAAATACTCAACAAATTTATTAAGATCACAACGGGGGAAAAAATTTCACTTATGCGTAAGTGAGGATCATTAGTTAAGGCAATGTAGCACGTAAATTAACTTAAAACGTTAAGCACGCACACACACTATTGGATTGGACAATCCAATGATCTATTGAATAAGAATATTCAATGCTCTATTACTTTGGTCGCGAACCAAAATGCTCATTTTACTGAGACTCGCCATCTCATCATTTTTAGGTTTCGGTTTGGAACCTCCGCTACATTGTGCTTGATCTGTGCGTGCTTGTTCATTATCATCAAGGTGAGTTCATAGCCTCGCTTTTACTTTATTTTGAAAACCGCGCGAGGGAGATACATGCTCTAAACTAGAACACAAGGTTTTTCATAAATGCTCTCCTCTTGATTATTGGAAGTGCCTAAGTATTTAGCCATAAGTCCCCGATCATGAACCATTAGTCACCGCGAGTGAACGCAGATATCGTGAATACTACTATGGGGATTAACGACCCGTTTGGTTATAGAGAAATAACAAGGCGCACCATATTTGAATTTCTTTAGGTAATTGGCTATTACCTCATTTGGGGCATACTTACGTACACTGGTAATTCGGTGTTTGCAGTTGAGTCTTGGTTTCATGAGCTTAGCGCATAATAATCTGTGATTTTTCTTATGATATTGTTAGTTTACAATGATCATGCTCTTATACTTGTGTTCAACTATTTTAAACCTATGGATTTCACTCAACATTTTTGTTGACCTTTTTAAGCATGTTATCTCAGGTAATGGGGCATGGCAAGGCTTATCTGGTGGTGTAAAACATAAAAGTTGTCATTTCTTTCAAACTCATGATCTTTCTTTTGGGAAAAACACTTGATCTATTTACAACGTTTTGTAACAAACTATGAGTTTTCGATGAATGATAACTATTTTAATAAAACGTCTCTTTCGAGTTGTTTTCTATAATTATTGACTATGATCCATTCAAGTAACACCCGAATTAGTCTTCCGTTGTCATTAAGATTTTCGGGGGTGTTACACTTAGTGTTCTGCCTTTGGAAAATTTTCCAATGTTGTAGACAGAAACACAATCAGCCATGGCCAGCTACAGACTATCGTGTTTCGAGCTTTTCCTAGAACAGAGCATGAATTAACTTTAATAAAGTTTATACTTGCGTGTTCCCGGTCGCTAAAGACAATCAATATCAAGCTCAGCGATATGAGTCATGATGGGAATGAAAATATCAGGAATAACTGGGAGTTGGCTAGGAAGCTGTTGAAACTCCACCGAGCTTCCCCCACAGTCGTGGTAGATTTCTTTGAGTGGTTGTAGTTTATGTATGGGTTGAATACCCTATGACAATTCATGTTGCAAAATAGTTTTTGTATTTTGGTACAATATTTGTTTATATGGTTTGCTTAAAATTAGCTTGTTCATATGTTGTTGTTTGTGCGTATTGTATGTGGTTGTAGTTTATGGTGAATGGCTATTTTGTACGTAGTATTTGCATTTTGACTTTGTAAAGTCAAAATTGCAAAACCATTACTCAATATTTGACTTTGTAAAGTCAAAATTGCAAAACCAATGCTCAATATTTGACTTTGTAAAGTCAAAATTGCAAAACTATTACTCAATATTTGTTTTAGAAGTCAAACTTCTAATGGTTTTGTGTTGTTTAATCTTCAACTAAGTTGTAGTATACGTAACTTGGCAACTTGAGGGACCAATTGTGTATTTTAAACTGATTATTGGGCGGGAGTTTTAAGTATGACAACGGCAACCATGCCAAATTCAGGGACCAAGTGTGAAAAAAAGTCACTATTAGACCCTTAGCCGTCTCTTACTGGAGACGCTATTTACTTGTGCACACCAACCGATAAACCTATCCACCACTTTTTCCACACACAAACAATTTCCAATGGAAGATTTCCCGATTTTGAATGAACTCATGGAGATCGCTGGTTCATCCAAGTTGAATGATCGTATGGCTGTGTGGTTTGAAGAAGAGGTTGCACAAGAAGGGCTTTTGAAAAATCTAGTTCTTCAGTGCATTGATCATCTAAAGAGGGGAATCATGAAGCGTAGGGAGCTGATCGAGGAGGACGAAGCTCTGGGACCTCGGGGAATAGCGCTTGACTGTTTTGATGCGCTGAGGAAAATCCAGTCGAGGCACACACACCAACTTGTTCAATTCATACAGATTGTTGGTCAAATTGATGAAGCTATTCGTTTCAACGAAGGTTTTATTAAGAAAATGGCTGAGTATAATGCCTGAATTTTGGGTTTTTCATGGGGGTAGATAAATGCGGTCTTTTGGGTGCTAGTTTTGGAAATATAGGTTGGTAAAATGGGTATGTAAATTGGATCTTTTGTTTGGTTGTTGGTCTTGGTTTGATGTAGTTGTTTCTGATCTTGTAACCGACTATATTAATGATAAAATATCATCTAAGTTTTATGTATTTAATTTGTTCTTGTATTGTGATATTGGGTTTATTTTAGTCTAATTATATCAGCAAAACCAAACACCCCCTTGTATCAGCAAAATCAAACAGCCCCTTTTATCAGCAAAAGTTGTATCAGCAAAACCAAAAGGCAGTGGTTTAAAAATATTTGTTGAAAATGCAAATGCTTTAGCACTAAATAATAATGTATTGACAATGGTGTATTGTTTAGGAAGAAATTGGTTTGGTGTTAGTGTTGACATGGGGTGAACATGATGTCTCAAATTGTAACATCTTGAATTTTGACTTACCCAAGTCAAACAAATTTATGAAAGGCAACAAATTGTAACTTACTATTGTGGTATGACTTGGGTAAGTCAAACCTATTAAGAAATGCAAAACAATTTCAAGCAGATACAATGCACAACCAAACACAATTACTTACATAAGAACCCAATTTTTTATTCATCGATTTCATGTTCTCAACAACTACAAAGTTCCCTATCATCTAAACATACACTTAGCTAGACCCACAACTCTCCCTATCATCCTTTTTCCTTCATTTCCTTCCTTTCCTTAAGATATTTAAACAAAATTTCCATATTCTTAATCCTTTCTCCCAAATCGTTAAACTTTGATAACACGATGTCAGCCTCTTCCTTCTCCTTCTTAACACCAAAATCCTTTTCATTTGGGCAGTCTTCTTTCCTCAACGAACTCAACAAAGCCTTCCCCTTATCGTTTTTTGCCATTATAGTTTTTTTTGCTTTGGGTAGAATATGTGTTGCTTGTATTTTAGGGTTCAATGTTGTGTGTTGCCGGTACTAATATGGTTGAAGGTTGGGTTAGATTTTAACTATGTTGGGTCAAAATTGTGAATGATCTATTATACCCTCGAAGTAAAGCCAGAAAATTCATGTTGACTATGGAAATCCTGGTCAAGGGACTACTCACGAGTATCAAACACAAGTTTTGGACCTCAACGATGATAATGCCCAACTTTGTCCCATCGCGATGCGCATGAACAAGTTTAAGGACCAACGGTGTATTTTAGTCTATTTTTTAATCATCAAAAAGCATCAAGTTAAAAGGTGACAACTTAAGACCACAGTAAAACTAAAGTTTAATTTTATACTTAAGAATGTTAAGTTTAATATAATGCAGCTTACCATATTTATTAAATACTCTGATATCAATATATAAATATTTATGAATGTTGAGTTTAAAAAGATCTAAAATAAAATTATAAAGATATTAAATTTTTAATTATTATTCAACTTTAAAATGGAATATTGATATTAAGACTATAAATTGAAAGTAAGACTTTAAGTACCAAACAAATTATGATATTAAGTGTTTTTAAGCATATTTACTTTTTTTGGTTTTATTCTGTTTAAAAAATAACTTAAATACAACTTAAGATGATGACTTTTCTATTTTCAAACTCACCTATCCATGTGAGTTTTTATTTAATACTTGTAATAAACAAGGTTTTTAGCCCGCGCTTCGCAGCAGGGTGTTTGCATACATAAGTATTATTTAACGTTCGAGCTAAGTATGTTCCTATTAGATATGTTTAGTATTTTAAGCGTGAGCAATATAATTAAGCGGTTACGAATTTACCAAAAAGTATGTTATCAAGCGTTGACTACGTTGCGTTTTATATAGAGCTTCTTAATTAAAAATGATAGAATGTCGTTATTTAACAACCGTTAAGTAACGGCGGTTAGTAGGACTGTTTGTGTAACGAACGTTTAACATAAAGGACCAATTATGTAAAAAAAATTTACATCGTTAGTCATTAGAGGACCTATTTTGCAACGCAAGTTAAACCTCAGGGACTCTTGCCGCATTTTTGGTTTTTTTAAAAAGTGTTTAAAAAAAAAGTAACGACCGTTAGTAGATAACGGGCGTTAACTAACGACCATTAGTCACTTTTACATCGTTAGTCCTTAGAGGACCTATTTTGCAACGCAAGTTAAACCTCAGGGACTCTTGTCGCATTTTCGTTTCTTTAAAAAAAAGGTTAACGACCGTTAGTAGATAACGGTCGTTAACTAACGACCGTTAGTTACTGTGCGTTTCACTGTTCACTCGCTTCCTATTGGGTGTGGCAGTAGCAGTTTACAACTTGCCCATAGCCACATTGCTAAATTTACTTTAGTTGAAATATGTACAACAATCTAATTCTTATGGATTTATACATTTCATCACTCTTATTATAAAAAATCCATAAAAGTTTCCTGCTTTTTAAATTATTAGTCGGGTACCCGCGTTGCGGCGGCGGGTACTCGTGTGATTATACTTTTCGGTGATAGCAAGGTTTTTCCGATGCATTACTTTTAAAGAAGGAAAAAAAGAATGTCCAACAAAGGTTATTAATTGAAAATTAGTTTGTTTTCTTACTTACGCATTTAGTAACATAATAAAAAACTTTTATAGCAGGGTGCCTACGCGATTATATGTTTTTCATGACGCTAACTTAACACATGGATATAAATGAATGGAATAACTTTCCGCACAATGTTGCTTTAAAAAATGGCAGACTTGCGTCACGATGCAACGCCGATACGGAAACGATGGTTGATGAGTGTCTAAATACTCATCATTTTTATATCTTTTAGACTGCAAAAACATCTGAAAACACTCAGTAATGCTTCAAAATGATAAAATATCACAAACAAGTGTTTTATATGTTTTAAATGCAAAACATCAAAATCGATGAAAAGCGTATCAAGTTTGCATAATTGGCGCTTTAGTCCCCAGTTACAAAAGTTGTCAAAATTAGTCCCAGTAATTCAAAACTTGTAAAATGTCATTTAAGGTCCATGAGATTCAAAAGTTGTCAAAACAAACCTTTTAAAGTTCAAATATCACAAAATGACAACTTTAGTCCTTTAACTTTGAAAATTGTCAAAAATAGTCCTTGGTTAATTTAAAAAGTAAAAATTATCAAATATTAACCTTGTTCTATTTATAAATGACAAAAATGGTCCTTATGATAAACTTTTGGGAAATTACACTTTTAGTCCCTCAAAATCCAAAAATGACAATTAAGTTCTTTTTAAGTTTAAAAATGGGAAATAATCAAAAATGGTCCTTGTATTATTCATACTTGGCAATATAGGTCCTTGTGATAACTTTGGTATTGTGGCAGTTTTGGTCCTTCAGTTTCAGAATATTACATGATTGGTCCTTGTGATTAATAAACCTATACAAATGGACCCTTGTTATTATCTTAGCCAATCCAATAACCAAGCCCAGCATAAGCCCAAAACCCTTTTATATAAAAACCGGTCAAATGGTCAATACCCGCCAAAACCACTAGCTACTGTTCATCCTCCTCTTCCCCCACTGCAAACCCAAACCACCGGTTTTCACCTTCCACTGCCTCCCGGCTCACATACTACTCCCTTCCACCTCACAAACCTATCCCACACCTCATTAAATGCTTCCCACCATCTCACAAGCAACCTTTTACCCATATCCCTGTTTTCCTCTGCTTGACCCAGCTTCTCCAAACTATCTCAATTGTCCCCTTGCCACCTCCACATAACTCCATGATTCCTTAATTGTTCTCGGACCACCTCAAACCACGTGTACACTTTTGGCGCCAAAAGTGTTTTAAATGGTGAGATCAAATTCTACAATTCAAGGATCAAGATTGAGCGGGGAACTTATGAGTGGTCTCGAGTCTTGAGACTATAAAGAAGGAAAAGAAGCAGAGGAACAACTACCTTGGCCTTAAGCCATTGTCACACTATGGAATAGCCATAGTCTTTACTATTTAATTTACTTATCATGTCATTTACAAGCTTTAATAGTGTAATTAATCTCAAAGTAGTGTAATGGATCCTCAATTTACAGTTTTAATGCAAGTCTTTTTAAATTTCATGATTTTCATAATTGTCTTTTAATTTCAAGTTATTTACATTTCTATTGGATTATTGTTGTTTGATGGACTCTATAGGTCACATAAGCTCCTGACAAAGCTTGTTAAGCTTTTAGATACATTAAATCAGCTTGGTCTTTTCAAAATCAAAATCACTAAAAATAGAAAAATAGGAAATAATCAAAATCGGTTATGAAGAAGGTGATGAAGCAGGGTTGGATTTGGAATGCTATGGGGTATTAGGAGCTTAATGGGAAGCTATTGGGTGTAACCTTGTCCTTGGTTTCTATGTCTCAGTCCACTTTCTCATTTGTAAGCATTTTTCTAATTTTTTGCAATTTACTGTTTTACTGTTTTAGCTGCTTTGATTTTCATGTTTTCATGTTTCTGTGTTGTTAGTTTATGATGTTATAGCTTAATATCAGGTGTTTATGTTTTGAAATTGGATTGTGGTTTGGAATTTCATTAAACTGCCAATATACTTACTTTTGAAAATCATAGACCTAGACTCTTGTGACTACTTGTTTAGGTTGAATAAGGTTTGGTTTGACACACTAAAACCTCTGGATTTGATAAATCATGCTTATACAGTCAGATGTTATGAAAACCTCAAAACAATCCCTTTTAAAATATTGTTTGGATTTGCTGATACATGAGCATTCTAGTGTTTGTGTGTTGTTGTTTATCATTGTTTACTGTCACATTAGTATCTAGTAGCTCATTCATAGCATAAATTTTAGTCCTTATTCAGTAAAAGTCAAAATCACTTTTAATTTGTCTTAAATTCATAACTGTTAAGATTTTGAAATACAAATCTCATCACAGTGATACATAAATAGGATATCTAGCTTAATTTCTTGTTTTTGTGTTATAATATAACATATTAAGTCAGTAGATTAAGTTTTAAATTCATTTAAGTCAAACTTTTATGTTCTTGTGAAAAGTCAAATTTTCAAATAGTCGTTTTTGAATAAAATGTATAATTTTGTGTAGGACTCAGTGTTAAGTTTTAGTCTTAATCCTTTTGGGATAGTAAAATTTAATCGCTAAACTTAAATAGAAAATATTAGTTCACTATTTCTCGACTTTTAAGTGCTTATTTTCACCTTTCTTTAGATACATTCAAAAACCATGCTCAGGTACGCAGTTTAGGTGTCAAGTTAATGAGCTTGCATAAGCTTCATTACTTGGTCCTAGCTTGTGCACTTTCTTTGCTTTATGTAGCTTTTGTGGCCTTTTCATTATTTTCATGCTTGTTTTATTTATTCACTTATTTGCATAGCTTAATTACCCAAACTTTTTGTCCCATCTCATCCACTACTTTGAAGCAAATTGTAGTGGAGTAATTCCATAGCTCATGAAAAGTTCCCCACCAAGCTTGAGCTTGTGAATTTTAGCTTCTTGTTAGGCTATCCATTCATACTCAATGTCTCAGTGTTGGTTGAGCTCTCATGAGCTTATTTGATAGGTAATGTTGAAGCTTGTATGTTTGCTCATTCACAACAATGAGCCGCTTATGATCCATTTGCACCATTTCCACAAGCTCACACCTACCTCACTAGTGATCTAGAGCTTGTGTGTTTTAGTTTTTGAAAAGCTTATCCACCCAACTCTTTGATCCTTTATTTAATTTTTTATTGCGACTTATTAATAAGTGCATCTGTTTTGTATGTCCCATTTTACTCAAAGAATCACCGAGTCAAAGCGATGAAATGGGAGACTTTTCATAAGCTTCCTACAAGCTCACTAGTGGACCCCACTAGGTGAACTTGGGCTTTTGGAAAGCCAACCGGCATGCCTTGCTATTACAATTTTCACTTTGGCTTTTGAGCTTATTTCATCGACTTAAATTGCCCATATTATTAGTTCAGGGGTGTTTGGGGCGCATGTCCTGGAGCAACTTATTTGCTTATATGAGCTTATTGGCTTATTTCCGGTGCACATGCTTGTATAATCTCACTTATTATACTTGTACATATATATATATATACTTTTGTTTCACCCTTTATAGCTTTTCAAGTTAATCATGAGCTTATGACTTCCTTTGAGCCCCATAAGCTCATTGAATGATTCATAAGCCCATAATTTGCTTATTTCTTAGTTTTAAACTTTCATTTTGTTAAATTTATATATTATCGTATATATTCTAGTCCTAAAAGCGAGAAAAGCCCAAAACAAGCTTTAACTACAAGTGTTAGCTTCTATGTGGAAGCTTTAGGCTTATTTAGCCAACTGTTGTGGAAATAAGCTTCCACTGAGCTTATTTCCATGTTTTGAAAAAGTTGGTTTTGTTAAAGTTACTTATTTTAGCTTAATATACGCTGAGTTTGCAAAAGAAAATCAAAAATAAAATGTTTGGCAAAAGGGGTGGCGTGGCTCGAACACGAGACCTCCCCTTATGAGAGTGTTTAGTGTGTACCTGGATGCCATGCGCCCTTGGGACTTTTTCTATTATTCCTTTACACAATAAATCTCTTATATACATTTTGCCAATATAAGCTTATACGAGCTTAATAGCTTATTTAGAGCTTATTCTTAGTAGCTTTTTCAGTGTTTTTATTTTTTAATAATTTGTATTAGTATTAAGTATTTTTACAAAAAGTTTCAGATTTTTCCAAATAGTTTTAGTATTTTTTAACATTTAATTAGTGTTTTATAGTATTTAATTCATAATAAATAAAATAATAATCTAAAAAATATAATTCTTTTTTGTAAAATTTTCTTTTATCAAATAGTACGTAATAAAATTAGTTTTACACTTGTAGGACTTTTATTTCATAAATTTTACGTTTTATCTTGCGCTCCAGCGTAATTTTCGTAAATAACGCTCGTTTCCATTTTAAACAAACGTTTTTAAGTAATTCAAGTTTACGTTTTAGTTAAGATAGTTTATTTAAGTTATTTTGTTTTATAAATTATAAACGTTCATCGATTTGTAAAAATAGTGATAGCGTTTATTTAATAGATTTTAACTTTTATTTTCTTTAATTTGCATTTAAGTCGCTAAGACATGCAAATCCCTACTATAGTTATAATCGTTTTGTTTTTATACGTTTACGTTTAATTTATGTTAAACGACGTTTGTATATCTTTACGTTTTAGGTTTCGATTTATGCGTTTTAACAACGTATTTGTGTGAAGCTATTACTATTCACATTCGGTGTTAGTCAATGATTCTGTTTTCCTATACTTATATTATTTCAACAATTCACAAGTCATTGTACCGAGCGTCACGCCTCACGGGACATAAGCGATCCAAGGATATTTTTAATCCTTGGTAAACTTGCATTTTCTCCGGTGTCGCCGCTTTTATCATCTCATTACGGTTGACCGTTCACAAACAGTTGATAAGTGTGACGGAGAAATAAAAGATGGGTAGTTCGGGAGAGATCAATGGTCAACGATATAGCTATTCGTTTAGGACGTGTAATATTATATACCATTTAAACATACAAGGTGTTTTCAAATAGCGGTTTTAGCATCATATAGTGGTGTCTATATTGCTAAGTTGTGATGGTAAATGGTGGTCCTTTGTGTGGTCAAAAAAGGTGGTGTCAGAAATTCTGATTACATAATAGATTGGTTTCTATGATTCGCTTAATGATTTGTAAATTTTATTTAGTGGGTGTTTTAAAGAAGAAATATAAGATAAGATGATTTATGCGTTATTATTTTATGGGTGTTTGTAAATTTTACTTTTGAGTGAAGAGTATTTTAATAATAGCATTATTTTAGTGGGTGTTTGAAATATATAAATGATATAATAATTTATGCATTATTGTTTTGTACAATTTGATATTTTAATTGTACTTTTTGAGTGATGGGGTATTTTAGTTATATTATTAATGATTTATAAATTTAATTAGTGAGTGTTTCAATTAAAAAGAAAAATTAGATGATTTATGTATGGTAAATGATAGACGGACCTAAATAAATAGGCCTAATAGAGACCTAACGCATTAATGAGTTGTACATTTATGCAAATGTACAACTCATTAATGCGTTAGGTCTCTATTAGGCCTATTTATTTAGGTCTATGTATCACATCTCTGTATTTATTATTGTTTTGTACCAAGTGATATATTAATTGTACTTTTGAGTGAGAGTATTTTAATGATTTCATTAATTATGACATTAATATACATGAATGTTACAAGTTAGATGATTTATGCATTATTGTTTTGTATCAAGTGTTATATTAACTGTATTTTTTGCTACAAGTTTAATGTGATACTTTTATTAGAAATGTTTTTGGTCTTAAAAATTTTAAGACTTCTATATTTAAAATGTTCTAAAGACTTTATATAGTAGTATAGATTAGTCTCAATGAGGAATTTTTAAATGCTTACTCTTATTTTGGTACTTACCAAGGGACAAATCCCCACCATCCATCTAGTTTGATCTAATGGTGGGGGATAAACCTAAGATTTAATATGGAAACCTAAGTCATTGTTTTTTTTCTCCTTTTTCTTTGTCTTTTTATGTTTCTTATTTATTAACTTTATTTTTTTATTTATTTTTTTGAAAGTCACGTTTCTATCTTAATTTTTTCTTTTTTTTTTTTTTTTTTGAATTCACGTTTAAATTTTAAATTCACGTCTTTTTTTTCTTTTTTTTTTCACGTTTTTTTTCTCTTTTTATTTTTTAATTCCAAGGTTTTTCGCTTTCATCGTTTTCATCGTATTCATACGCTTTCGTCCATTTTATAAGCTTTCGTCCGTGTTCATATGTTTCGTCCGTTTTTACGTTTTCGTCGATTTCGAGACGAACGTAAGAAAACGAGGCTAAAGCGTAAGAAAACAACAGAAAATGGACAAAACGTAAGAAAACAAACGAAAACGTATGAACACAAAACCAAAACGAAAACGGACGAAAGCGTAAAAACGGACAAAAACGTAAGAAAACAGATGAAACGTAAGAAAAACGAACGAAACGTTAGAAGAAATGGGCAAACAAAACATATGAAACGGGACGAAAATGTAAGGAAACAGACAAAACGTATGAAAACGGATGAAAATGACAAAACGTATGAAACGTAATAAACGACGAAAACGAAAAACATACTGAAAAGTAAGAAAACAGAATAAAACGTAACAAGGCGACGAAGCGGATGAAACGTGACAAAAAAACATAATGAAAACATAAGAAAATGGACGAAAACGATGAAAACGGACAAAAAGTAAGAAAAGCAGAAAAACGAAGAATACTTGACGAAACGTATGTAAGCGGACGAAAATGTAAGAAACGATGAAATGCGAGCGAAAACGATGAAAAGCGGAAAAAACGGAAAAGCGTATGAAAATTAAAAAAAATGAAATTGAAAAAATGTGATTAAAAAAAGACAGATAATGATAAAATAAATAAGAAAAATAAAAAGAAAAGAAAAAGACAAGAAAAAAACATGGACTTAGGTTTAGACATATTAAATCTTAGGTTAATCATCACCATTAGATCAAACTAGATGGAAGGTGGAGATTTATCCCTTAGTATGCAAGAATTTTTGAGTATGCAAAATAAAGTGCCTCTAGTTTCAATATTTATGAAGAATATTTTTTGACCAATTATTTGTGATGTGTTAATTTGAACAAACTTTCACGACTATATAAAGAAATTTTACTAAGTTCTCACAACTTGAGCAAATTAATCTTTTACATAATGATCACTTATCTTCGTCACAATATTTTGTACTATAGGTAGAGACGTAGAGTTATGGAAGCTACATATGCGCCGAGTTCCAAGTATAACTTTTTCCCTTTTCCATCCATATATAACATAACTAGTTGCCTAACCCGCCCGATGGGCGGGCTACTTTCATAACATTCAATGTTCATTTGTGTTTTATGTAAAAAAACGTTTTATTATGTATTGAACATAATGCATATGAACAGAATGAATAGAAAAGAGCATCTCTACATTGCATTCCAATACTTTGATAAAGATAACAGTGGGTAAGTAAACCTTTCATATTCCTCTAATAATCATGATCTTCGACGTTATGAAGTTAATGTTGACCATTAAGCACCCACAAGACTCAGTTGCAGATTACCTTTAGTTATCTGGCTTAATAAATTTGAGCCATTTCCTTTTGTAGCTAATATTATACATTTGACCAACTTCACCCTTATTTCCCTATAGATGAGTTCAGATTGTCACCTTCGAAATGGATTACTGTAGAAGGGTATAGTTCATGTAATCGGTTCTTTATTTTTTTAGAAAAAAATAAGTGAAAAACTCCCTTATTTGGGTTGACCAAACCCCAAATTAGTACCTGAAACCCAACTCTAATAAGGGTTTGGATTATAGATGTTGACCCAAATAAGAACTTGAAATCTAAATAATCCTTTACCCTAAAAAAATAACTTGAAATCTAGATAACCCAAACTAAATATCAAAATGAATTGAAGTCAAAACAGGTTGTTTATTGTCTGTTATGTCTATTCTTTTTACTTAAAAAATAAATAATAGTATGATTACCAGTGTTATAAGATTTTAAACACTCCTCATTCCTTTGCATAAAATGATTTAGAAGATTGTAAGCATTTTAGTCGACTCTTATTTATATTACGCATTATCATATCCACGGGTTGTTATTTCAGCTCTACTTGCCATTATTAATGGGAGTGTGAAAATTGACAGTTGGGAAACAAAATATAAAGCAAACCTCTCATAGAGCAGGAAATCTGAAGGAGTCTGAAGCTATTGCAGTTACACGGACACTTTCGTTGGATGAAGCAAATTTTTTTAAGGCAAATACATGACATGTCTCTTTAGCATCCAATATTGACGAGCGACACTCAAGTGATGATGGATTACTCACATGAGGATTACTTTTCAATTGTGAAGAAATCATAGCATAAAATGAATCATAATTGAATGTTGGAGGGTGTCCCATCACATCTCTTTCACTCGGATTTTGGACCAGATTTATGATCTTGACTTCGCATAGATACTTCTAATAAAAGTCCACCAATGCTCAATGCGTTAAACTATCATCCCACCGAATTGGTGTTTCCGATGGCCCATCATTCTTCCATTTGTTACCATGTCACCATTGTTATGGAGTTTACCTTGCAACGATGCTTCGAAAACAATCCTCCAATGCTTATATCACGGATATCACTCGTTGTTAAATCCTTACCAATCTCGATGGTTCGAATCGCCCGCTTCAAATTGGTAATGCCATCCTCCGTGAAGTAACCCGACCATTCATGGCTATTTCGTATTGACTTGGGTATCCGTGAAGTAATCGCACAATCATGTGTGAAAATTCTTGGAAAAAGGTTTCGTTGTAGCAAAAACATGACAAATCATGACAAATAAAGCTGCTTGAGTACCAAGCTTAATTGCCTTTGTTAGTAAATTCATTCCTCCCATTCCATTTAGCCTTCGACTGACGATTATAATCGACGAAGCGTGCCGCCGACTAAAATATCGACCTCCATCAACCCGGAACTCTTCCTAATTGATATAGTAATTAGATGCTAAGAGACCGAATAACTTATGACAGAATAGCGTACAATAGTTAATGGACAATTATCGTGTATGTACGAAAGAACTTTATGTGTCAAATATTTGAAGTTTCTATTTTTAAATGAGTTATTTCACTTCTTCCATGTTTTTGTTATTGCTAACTTCAACTTACAGATTACTATAACATTATACTTGACACATAACTCAAAGTCAATTGTATGAATATTTGTCAAACATATTAAATTCCCTTCAATAAAAGCAATAAAGGAATTTTGTGGACCACAGACAGTTGATTAGGGGTAAGCTCACTCACATTCATGGTGTTTTTTCGACATTGAAAGCTCAAGCCCACAAACTGTGTAAAAAACTGGAAATTTGAAGAAAAAAATTATGTTAATAATGCTAAAATTAACCAAGGGAATTAAGAAGTTCAAGATTTATATTAATCTTACCAGAAATGACTCGTGTAAGTATTCCATCTCCAATCACCATACATCAACAGAGATACCAATTATTTGAAACTCAATTTAATAAACACATGACCATAAAAAATATGAAACAAAATTTCCATAAACATACATACATTCCATAATATTTACCTCTAACTCTGAACCATGGTAGTTGAATAAATAAATCCTTCTTAACTAATTCCCACTTTACCTTATGCAATAGACCATCACTCTCATCACCAAATCATTAACTAAAATTTTCATTACTTCATGTTTCTATCTCCATCATGTTCCTTGGCTTGAGGGCATGGGTTCATTAAATGTTTAAATCATTCTTACCAAACTCCACCCATAAGTTATAATTCATCTAACTTGGGCTAGATCCGAGCCTCTATGTCATATTGTCACCCTTACACATAGCACACATGAAAAAGCTTGAATTTTTGCTCATTGGAATAACAATCCCAAATAAGAAATTCCAGTAGTATACATAGGATTTTTCGAAACCTCGGATGATCCCTAATAAACTACATACCAAGTAATCTTCGGCAGAAGAATCCAACCATAAATAAGTATAACTTTATATAAACTTCTAATAACCTTCCTATTAAATTTAGTAGTTTGTGATGCTTATAAATGTATCACCTGAGCGAGACCAAGTTGTTGTATAAGAGTGTTCAGTTAACGTCGGGCCATCCAAGTATATAATATTATCCAGCTTTGAAACACAATAATATATTACTGATTAGCACAGATAATCAACATCAGAACAGAGTTTATAAAAAACAAAACTACACAAACCTTTGTCCAAGAATTCGGGTCACCTGTAATGTTGGGACACACTTGGTCTAGTTCTTTTACACTATTTATTAGTTTTCAATATAAAAATCACATACCAATTTCAAAAAAGAAGGCATGGAGATTGCTACAACCATGTAGTGATTCTTAGAGTAATTGATTTTGTTTCAATTAGTTGCTTAACCCGCTCGATTTTGCTTCATCATAAGTCAAATCAAGAGTGATTCCGCTTCATCATAGTCAGAAATCAAGAGTGATTCTTACACTAATTTGATATAGTTGCCTTGAATAAATGATGAGAATACAGAAAGTATGAAAAACAAAATCAAAGATTGATGAAAAAAATATTTTGCAAACCTGTGTCTCCCTGATTTGTAGCAAAAAAAAGCCCAATTCCTTTATTTGAGTTGTGTGTATATTCGGTTGATTTGATTTGCAAAAGAATCAAATCAACCGCCTTAATTGTGTTTGTGTTTAGGTTTGTTTAGTAGTATTGTTTTTTCAACCTTTATCACAAAAGGTATCCATGGCAGAGTGGTAGAGTGGTTAAGTTGTAGGAATGATATCTTTTGTTAACAGCCCAAGTTCGAACCTTGGCAAGTCCTTTTTTATGTAAGTGTTTATTGAATGTCATGTCATTGTTGAGTCATCGTTGAGTCATCATTGACGTGACAATAATGATGTGTCATGGTCTCCTCTATTATATAGTGTGGAGATTTGCTGTCTAAAACTCTTACTCGTCGCAATAGGTTCATATATTTTACCTTTTTACCATGTACCTTTTTTTTTTCTTTTTTTTTGGCCACTTTTTATTTTACCTCTTTCTTGACAGCTATAAATTAGCTTCCTTGTTTGCTTACAAATGTTGTGGTATGTTTGGCAAAAATAGATTGTCTTGATCTTGGTCTTTTGTTCATGATCGATGTCTTTGGTCTTTGCTTAAAAAGATTATAAAAAGAGATTATTTTATAAGCTACATGAAGTAACCTTTATTTTCGAGATTATGGAAGATTATTTTTTTATATCTTTTATGTTTATCTGCTAAACAAAGATTATTTTTAAGTAGCTTATTTTTCAAAAATAAAGATAATCTCCATATGTCTTGTACAAACATACCACAATCCAACCCAACAACCATAATTGTTACTCTCTCCCCCAAAAAAGAATTAAAACACTAAAAAAATCTCCCTCATTTAACAAATCATTCTTTTAGTTTTACTTATATAGTTATCATTATTCTACTTACAAGTGACGTGATCTTCATAGTTTCACTTCATAAGCATGTACGGAAATAGTTAAACTTTTGATCATAAATCTATGCAATTTGTTGTTACAAATATATGAATATATGATCTTCATTTCTAACAAACAACTTGATTATACAACCAATCTTTTAACTTTTGTTTTGCAAATACACATGAAATTGTATAAATCAACATAACAAACCATCTTATTGGTCTTTTTTAGTTATAAGGTCACCTTGGTTCATTAAATTTGTAGTATTTTCTCATTTTCTAATTATTACATTCATCCCAATTAATAACCATTTTTTTTAACTTTTGCAGATTTTATTAAATGGGATCCAGAGTATTAACTGAACTATAACCAAGAACATCATAAGTTGGCTAGTAAGTTACTTGCTCCTCTGATTTAATGCTACGTTAAAAATACTTGAATATTATCATAGTTGGGAACTTTGGATGGGGTTGAAGCAAGAGTCTATAGTTTTGAAGTCTTAAGACTGAAAAGTTAAGATATACGATAATTATTACATATTTCCATCGTAAGATTCATATATAACACTTCATAATTTTGGATGGTTAATGTTCTATACTTGACTAGGTATGTCCGAGTTTAACAAAATGGTTGTGAGGTTTCCTAGACGAAATGAACGAAACCATATGGTTGAGAGTGACATAATTGGAGTCATTGATGGTGGAATGTGGACACAAGCATTACATGAGCTAATGTATGGTCTAGACAACTTTTCTTATCAGATTTTTATTCTCTAATATAAGATTTAGCAACTAAAACAACTTTGAATGCTCCTAAATCTAATTTGAGCTCATTTTCAGAACATGGAAAAGACGGTCTTGGTCGTTTATGCTAGAGACATACATGGGCATGAGACTCATGTTACATATACTACTGCGTCAAATGAATTGACATTGAAGTGACATTAACCAATCTATACCAGATATAATAAAGGTACCTATGTTCTTTGATTCGTTAAAACTTTATATCATAAGAAACTAACTTATTTGTTTTACAAACTCTAGTGATTCTAACTTGAAATACTGAATCTGATATTGTAAACCGCTTGGAATATTTTATGCTATACTTAATCCAGAACAGCATTTTTGTATTTGTTTCACGAGACTAATTAAATATCTTATGCAATGCTAGCTGGATGTAACAGGCCCTGGTGTGGAGATTCTAGCTGCCTATGACTTCTCCATCTATAGCAACATACGATGAACGGTCCTCTACACTATCCAATGAGGGACATCCATGGCTTGCTTACATGTTGCTAGCTATTCCGGGGCCTTGTGGGGTTATATATAATTGTCAAATTTGAGCCTCCTTCGATAGATGCAACATACTCTGAATTTGGTTTCCACATCCGTCACATTCTTAACAGAAACAACAAATTCATATGTTGAAACAAAATCTGAATTTGTAGTTTGTTATAAGAATTTTGTGTAAGTTTGTGTAATATTGTATATTGAATGAATAATAATGTTTGGTACATCAAGATTATATAGGATACATAACGGGCCTAATATACAATTGGCCAAATACTAATCCTGATACTAATAGTCTAACACTCCCCCGCAGTTTAAGCGGGAGGAGACCGAACACTCAAGCTGTCACGAAGCTCAAGAACAAGGCGATGGTAACCCTTGGTGAAAATATCAAAGATACCGAAACCGAGAAGGAACATGCGAACTCGAACTTGACCAAGAGCAACCAAAGCACGAACAAAATGAATATCAATCTCAACATGCTTGGTGCTTGATGTTGAATGGTGGTTAGAAGACACACCGCACTCACATTATCACAATAAACAATAGTAGCGAGATGACAATGGTGTATGAAGCTCACGAGTAAATTCAAGCCAACATGTCTCAGAAAAAAGATTGGCAACACCGATACTCACCTCGAAGATCGAACGAGAAATCGTCGATTGACGCTAGAGGACCATGAAAGTAAGTTGTTGCCAAGAAAACACAATAACTCGATGTGTAGCGAGTGGTAGGGCAACCAACCCAATCAAGATCCTAATAAGCAACCAAGAACTCCATGTAGTAGAAGAAAATAATCAGAAACCATAAGCCAAAGTCCCCGAATATACCAGTAATATCCGCTTGAGAGCAAAGTGAAATGAGGCTCTCGAGGATCATGCATATATAAACAAACATGCCGCACATCATAAGTAATATCGGTCTAGTGAACGTGAGATATTAAAGAGAACTGCAAGACTTTGATATAACGAGGATCAGAAACCGGATCACCATCATCGCCCAACTTAGACTCGGCGCACAACGGAGTCCGAGAAGGGTTACAACCAACCATATGCACGCTCCAAAATCGCATAGCATACTTATACTGTGACAAAACATCCCGTAAGAGTCATGCGAATCGACACACCCAAAAATAATTAAGAGCACCCAAATCATCATAGAGAACTCCTTATGTAAAGAAGCAATAATCCGATGTAATAAACTATCGAGGAAGAGAAGCACAATATCATCCACATATAGTAGCGTAAAAGCAAGATTATCACACTCGCCGGTAAATAAATAAAGAAGAATCACACCGACTCAAGTAAACCCAACAAGAAGAATATAAGCAAGAAACCGAAACCATGCCCGAGGCGCCCGCTTAAGACCATAAAGAGAACGTCAGAATAAACAAACATAATCCGGATGATCGGGATCTCGAAAACCGGTGGTCGATGCATATAAACAGTTTCAACCAAATCACCATGCAAAATGCATTCTTGACATCAAGTCGATGAACAGCCAATGTCGAGAAATAGCTAAACTAAGAACAATCCGAATGGTGCCCGGCTTAACAACCTGACTAAAAGTCTCATCAACATCTACGCCTCCACCTGTGCTACCATTGGCAACAAGACGTGCCTTATACCGACTAAGAGTGCCATCAGCCAAATACTTATGGCGAAATAACCACATACACCTAACAACATTGACACCCGCAGGACGAGGTATACAAGTCCAAGTTTTATTCTTAATAAGCGCATTATATTCATCAAACATAGCATTTCGCCAATTTGGATCATCAAGAGCATCCTTATACGACCTAGGTGAAGGAGAAACAGTAGACACATGACCAGCATACTTAGGATTAGGATGAGTAGTCCCGACACGAGAACGTGTGACCATGGGATGAATAGATACAACTGGTGGCGTTGGTGGGTCAGGGACATGTGCGTGAGGGCCAGTTGGCGTTGGTGTAGGAGGGGTAGGGGAGGTAGGTATGTTGACCGGATCGTGAGGTGTAGGTATGTCAACTGGTGGTATAGGAATCGGGTTTAAAGTAGGACCAATTGGGGTGGTGTTGATAATGGTGGAAATGAGATTGGAAGAATCTTCCAAAAAATCATATAAGGGGTGGGTTTGATGGATGGGTTTGAAACGAAAACCGCTTCATCAAAGGTAACATGACGAGAGATAATAATTTTGTTGGTATTTAGATCAAGACAACGATAGCCAAAATGATTGGCAGCATGTCTCAAAAATATGGCAGGTGTAGCACGAGGTCCTAATTTATGATTGGTATCAATATGTGGGTAACAAAGGCATCCAAAAACACGAAGGACACTATAATCAGGTGTAGCACCAAAAAGGCGGGTAAAGGGTATGTCATTGTTAATGGCACGGGAAGGTAGGATATTCAATAAATAAACAGCCATATTAAGAGCTTTAGTCCAATAGTTGGGTGGTAAATGTGCTTGAAACAATAAAGTACGAATAAGGTTATTGATGGTACGAATCATGCGTTCAGATTTTCCATTTTGTTGAGAGGTTCGGGGCAAGAAAATTTAAATTGGATGCCATGGGTTGAAAATAATTTATGAAAAGCAGTATTATCAAACTCACCACCATCATAACACTGAAACGACTTAATTTCACACTTAAACTGAGTATGAACATAACTCTAAAACACTCGAAATTTAGACAAAACATCGATTTATTCATTAATGGATAAACCCAAACATACCGAGAATAATGATCCGTAAACAAACATGATACTTAAAACCGAAAGAAAGATCGGAATTGGGAAGTCCACAACCGGTGAACAATGTCAAAACAAGAAGTAACAAGATTAGACAAACTAACAAACGGAAGTTTCACGTGTTTACCAAGGTGACAAGCATGGCAAAGAATGGGAAGCTTCTCTTTATTACAAGAAATAGAATCACTAGACACAAGACGCCGCAACACTTCACATCCCGGATGTCCGAGTCGTTGATGCCACGTATACTGACTGGTAAGATATGCTTGAGGAATTGGAGAAGGCTTCATAGCAGGGTAAAGATCACCCGTGCTATCACAACGGAGGAGTACCCGTCGTGTTACGAAGTCCTTCACAGAAAAACCAAAAGGATCAAATTCAACAGTGCAATAATTATCACGAACAAATTGACGACACAAAATAAGATTTTTAACGATATGAGGGTAATTAAACATTATTTAAACGAAGAGGATGAAAAGGTGTAGACAAGATACTATGACCGGAGTTGGTAACGGGAATGAAACGCCCATCACCAACCGCGACAGACGGATAAATGCACTCATTAAGAATATCACTAAGACAATGCACATAATCATTAAGATGAGAGCTCGCACCTGTATCCATATTCCAATTTCCAGCAGACGGGTCCTGAAGAGTGTTAGTAGCAAAAGCATGTGGCAAGAGAGTTGCTTGACCCGGATTAAAAACTGAACCATAAGTTGGACCTGTTGAAGTCCCTTGCGGAACCCCAGGCTGCTGTGGTGAACCGCTCGTTGGTGGACCTGGAACGTATGAACCTCCTGCTGGTGACAAGCCATAGGTATTGAACCCCCATGGTGAAATGGTGAACTGCTGATGTTGCGTTGGATACACCTGGGCGCTAGGAGGTTGGCCCGGTGTTGGGTAGGCTGTTGCATGGTATGCAACAGGAACAATAACAGAAGTGGTATTTTGTGAAGTAGTAAAACCCAATTTAGCCAATAATTTTTGCAAGGTATCCATATCCACAGAACCGGAACTGCGAGGAAGTAGTGTAGACTTACCGTGAACGCCATTGTGAAGATACCGACACGCCTCACCAAAACGACAATGACCTTTAGCAAACAAAAAACAAGGTTTGTTTACTTTTTCAAACGGATTAGACGGATGCCGAGGAGTATTATTTGCCAACAAGACCATAGGAGAAGCGGATGTAGCATCCACAAGCGAGTCTTGAACTTTAGACTTCATGCGCATCTCTTGCGTGGTCAACAAAGAACGAACCATCTTGAGATCGGGAAAGGGTTCCCGACTAGCAATAACGGTTGAAATCACATCATACGTGTTAGGTAAGCTTTCAAAAGCAAACGTAACAATATCATCGTTACTAAGAGGAGAACCAAGACCATTCAAAACCAAGGCAATTGACTCAATTTTCTGAAAGTATGCATCAATTTTTAAGTCCCCAAGCTTTAGATGACGTAACTCTGCCTTCAAAGCCATAGCTCGAGGGCGTTTATGTTGCATCTATCGCAGGTTTGGCAGATTTGGGATTAAGAGTAAAATCAAAGTATGTTGCATCTATCGCAGGAGGCTCAAATTTGATAATCATATATAAACCCATATATGTCTTTTGTGGTCATTGTTAGGGGAAACACAAAGCCGTTGGTAGTACATTGTAAGTTTGTAACTTGTGTAAGTATATCATATAACGCCGAGATGTCTTTGGTTGTTACTGTTAGAGGAAGAACAAATCCGTTCATATTGGTTCTACAAAACTTGTGTACTTCCTTTGATACTGGTTCTTTTGTAATGAAAACGTTGGTGTGAGTTGTTAGAATTATATAACATGACTACTCATATATATATAAACAATAAACATCAAGTACACATGCGGAAACGTAAGGAACATATAATGAATAATTAATTAACATAAACATAAAGTATGCGCACCTTTTGATTCTAATTAACCCAGCAAGAATCAATTCCCAAACTAGAAATTGAGATGAACCCTAATTAGGGTTTATAAGGATTATGTGAATTACCCCTTACCGTTTTGTAATTCAGTATAAGATACAATCAATAGTGTGATTGTACCACGTTCTTGTACACACGTACTATTAACGAATTAAAGTAAATGCTAGTTTAATTAACACAAAACAATTTGTTAAGGAAAAACAAAGTGATCGACTACTTGGGGAAGTGTGTCTGATCGTTTGAACCAAAAACACACACAAACAAATTAGGTTTTAGGTTTAGGAGTACAAGAGTTAAAATACAAAGACCCCAGGCTTTGTATATATACCAAAAGAAACTTAGAGTCCAAGTTAGGGTTGAATTGGTTTATGGAAACCCCCATCCAATCGGTTATGGAAACCCATAGGGTTTCTAGAACCTACTTGACATCTAATTTCATATTTAGTCTGTGAAAACGTAGAGGGGGGTGAATACGTTTCCGTTTCAAACTTAAAACTTTTGTATCAAATATAGTATAAACCATTGCATTTGCTAATATCGACGCGAGGATGCATTTAATGCATTACACCATGTAAGGCCAACCCCTTAATATCACATAAGATTCTGCAAGATTAATGGTTCATTATAAATCAAGTTTCACCATTATTAGTCCGGTTGCTTTTTCTTGATCAAGCGTGTCATAATATGTAAAGTGTTAAATATAGTTTATGACTATATGAAAGACCAAGTATGTATCACAAACATAGACATCAACCACATAGAAAATAAACAATGTAATGCAAGAATAAAAGTATAGCGATAAGTAAAAGGATAGACAAACCAACACGAGGATTTATAGTGGTTCGCCACAAGGACACCTTCCTTGCCCTACTCCACTCCCCCGAGTCACCTACTCAAGAGTTACTTCACTAGAACAACAAACTACATTCTCGTGGAGAAAACCCTACACAACGTCGCTTACACTTTTTAAGCACTAAGCTAAACACCGAGTTCTTCCACGGTAGAACCAAACCTATCACAACATCGCCTAAACTTTATCCTAAGACAAGGCTAGATACCGGGTTCCCTTACAAAGGAGGAACCACTACCCGACCAACACGACACATCTATGACACCCGTTATGTTTTGTGTCCAACATAACATACTGTATGTTTTATGGCACAAACACATAAACCATCTAGTCTAGTCATAGATACACTTACATATCTATGACACCCGTTATGTTTTGTGGCCCAACATAACAAACCTTGTATTTTATGGCAAAAACACATAAAACATCTAGTTTAGTCATAGATACAAGAATATGATACTAGACAATATCCAAGACAATGTGTCTAATGGATATGAAATCCTAAACTAAACATCAAGAACACAAAGCATGCACTAGAACAAAAAGTGGATTTGGCTACACCAATATATGTGACGATATACATATAGTCACACGTTTTTTTCTACCGTGCAGGCGACTAGAAGGTCCATGACCATAGGTACCCTATGGTCACGTGTTTGACTTTTTTAGTCTCTATTGCAAAAGAGTAACCAAAACCGTAATACGTGTGACTAATTAGGTACAAATTTTGTTGGATTAATCCGTATTAGTGACTATAAACATCCGTATAGTCACACAAAGCATGTTTGTTTGGGTATTTAGTCACATACAATTAAGCATAAAGTGGCAAAAGTGTTAATAGTGTGACCCATATGTTGTTTAAGGTGAAGAAATATGTCTTTTAGTGACTATTGATCATCTAATGGCCACTTGAATTTTATGT
>CM040240.1:197657820-197703672 GCA_022545495.1 Chrysanthemum lavandulifolium | reverse complement strand
GCTAGCCAACTTTTCACTAGTTTAAAGATATGGTGAGTTGAACACCATACAATTTTGGGCAAATTGCAAGCCATAAGCGGATTTGAGATATCTTTACCAAGAGCCGTTTGCTCTGGATTAGCCAATCCTTATGTGGGTTAGACATGGTGGATGATTACCATTTCTTTGAGTAAGTGAAAACACTTACTCCCAAAAAAAAAATTTTGGCCAAAAGCGGGAATTAGGTGGAATAATTACATGATAAAATTCGTGAGAATTCCCCACACTTAGAAATGAATATTGCCTCAATATTCAAAGTACCTAAGTTATGCGAAACATAGAACATAAAAGGGAAATACTACGGCCATTATTTTATTTTTGATATATACATTTTTGTTTGTTTGTTTGTTTTGTTTTTTTTTTAAAAAGACTTATATACAACCCATGCTGGGAAACTCCCCACACTAGGGTGGTAGAATAGGGTAAGAAGACGAAACATGGGTGAAAACCCATATGGTGTGTATCTTGTTTTTGATTCCCGAGTCACTAGCTTGACTCGATCCCGCATTCATTGGTTCATGGGAAAGTTTGTAGATCCCGGACAATCACGGTGGAATGTCCTCTCCAAAGTAATGCTTCATCGATGACCATTCACTTTAAAATTTGGACCATCGGGTGAGATAACTCAATGGTGCCATAAGGATAAACCTTAGTGATAGTAAATGGACGGACCAGCGGGACTTGAGCTTTCAGAAAATCTTCAATCTTGAATTGAAAAGAAGGACTCGATCACCAACGTTAACGCGGTTCTTGATTTTAGAGTCATGAATCTTCTTTGTCTTTGTTTGTAGATCAAAGAGTTCTCGTATGCTTGATCACGGAGTTCATTTATTTCATTCATTTGAACTTTCTGTGATCACCGGTATCTGAATATCGAAATTTGCATGCTTCAAGGCCCAGTGGGCTTTGTGCTCTAGCTCAATCGACGGATGACATGCCTTCCGTACACTAGCTTGTATGGAGTACACCCGATGGGTGTTTTGTAAAATGTCGAAAGGCCAGTCGTCATCCGGTTTATCAGACCAGGATGCGATTTCGCCATCGTCCTTTCTAGAATTCTTTTAATACCACGGTTGGAGACTTCCACTTGCCCACTTGTTTGGGGTGGTATGCGATGAGAGGCAGCTGGGTAACACCATACTTTTGCATGACACGATCAAATTGGTCATTGCAGAAATGTACCACGATCACCGATTATAGCACGTGGAGTTCGAAACACGCAAAAGAGATTTAAAAATTTCACAACTACTCGGGCATCATTGGTAGGTAAAGCTTTCGCTTCAACCCATTTTGACAAATAGCCAACACCACGGTATGTATTTGTTACCTCGAGAAGATGGAAATGGCCCGTAAAGTCAATACCCCGGATGTCGAATATCTCACAAACTTGAATGGCATTTTGTGGCATTTCATTTCTTTGAGAGATATTTCCATGACGTTGACAAGCGTCACGTGTTTTGACAAAATCGTGGGCATCCTTGTAAATTGTGGGCCAATAAAACCGGAATCAAACACCTTTTTGGCGGTGTAGTTTGGACTATGATGGCCCCAATGGGTCCAAAGATGGCAAGCTTTGAGAATGTCAAGAGCTTCGTCCATAAACACCGTCGGATGACTTGATCCGCACATATTTTGAATAAGTAGGGGTCGTCCCGGTAATGTTTAACATCCTTGAAGAATTTGTTCTTCCGTTGAGTCGACATCCCTTTCACTATGAAGTTACCCGCATGGTAATTTGCGAAGTCGACAAACCATGGGGTAGAAGAGTTCCACGAAAAGAAACCGTATTGAGTGTCTCGAGGAAATGTTTCATTTATTTCCTTTTTCTCGAAAACATCTTGGTGAGGGTTCTCTAATCGGACGGATGATCGTGACGGTTTCTCGGCTCCTTTTTATCACGTATGATGATATCAAATTCTGGAGGAGGAGAACCCAACGGAGCAATCTCGGCTTTGCATCTTGTTTTGCAAAGAGATATTTGAGAGCCGAGTGATCCGTATACACCACGCATTTTGTTAAGATTAAGTGCGGTAGAAACTTCTCAAACGCATACACCACGCTAATAGATCTTTTTCGTGGTAGTGTAATGAGTTTGAGCTTGATCATAGTCTTACTTGCGTGGTGGATAGGCTGAAAATGCTTAGCTCTCACGTTGCCCTAAGACTGCACCGATAGCAAAATCACTTGCATCGCACATGAGCTCAAAAGGCAAGTCCCGCGGGAGCAACGAGAATGGTGCTTCATGAAGCTTTTTCTTTAATGTTTCAAAAGCTTGATGCACTCGGTGAGAAGATAAAAGGAGCATCCTTTTCAAGAAGATGGGTCATAGGTAGGCGATTTTAGAAAATCTTGTATGAATCTGCGATAGAAACCGGCATGACCTAAAAACTCCTAATACCTTTGACGGTAGTAGGATGAGGTAATTTAGCAATAACATCGACTTTTGCTCTATCTACCTCAATCCCATTTTGAAATCTTATGGCCAAGGACTATGCCTTCTTTGACCATAAAGTGGCTTTTCTCCCGGTTTAGACAAAGATTGGTGTCTTCACACCGTTTGAGCATTTTATCTAAATGGGAGACATGTTTGAAATGAATCCCCAATGACCGAAAGTCATCCATAAACACCTCCATTGTTTCCCAGATCATGTCGTGGAAAATGGCCATCATACATCGTTGGAGCGTGCGGGAGCATTACATAAGCCAAAAGGCATACGTCAGTAGGCAAAAGTTCCGTATGGGCAGGTGAATGTAGTCTTTTCTTGATCCTTTGGATCAATGGGATTTGAAAGTAACCCGAGAAACCATCAAGGAAACAATAGTATTCGTTCCTCGCTAATCTCTCAAGCATTTGGTCCATAAAGGGTGAGGAAAATGGTCTTTACGAGTAGCGTCATTCAACTTACGATAGTCAATGCAAACACGCCATCCCAGAACCGGACCGAGTTGGAATTAACTCGTTATCTTCATTTGTGACAACAGATTATGCCACCCTTTTAGGAACACAATGAATTGGGCTAACCCGAGGACTATCTCGAGATCGGGTAAATCAATCACGCATCGAAGTTTGATAACCTCCTTTTGATAACATCATGGATTTTGGATTTACTCTTCTCGATGTTGAATCACTTTGGTTTGAAGTCATCCTCCATCAAGATTTTGTGAGTACAAAACTGGGTCGATACCACTTAATGTCGGAGAGTTTCAAGCAATTGCTTGCTTGTGTGACTTCAAGACCTTTATGAGCAGCACTTTTCATCTTTACTCAAATTTCGAGCAATAATGACCGGCAATTTATCATCACCCTCAAGAAATGCATACTAGAGATGAGGTGGTAAGTCCTAAGTTCGACTTCGGAAATTCTTGATTTCTCAACCGACTTGACTTCCTTGTTATGAAGTTCGATGAGGGGGGCGTTGATGGATCATCATTAAGCAACTTCCGAATGAGAAGTATGTCCCCTCAATGTCGATGGGGCGTGATCAATTTCCCATGGAGCGAAACACTAGATAAGTAGGCTGATCTCTTCCAAGATGAAGTCACTTTCCTCAAATGGGTGAGAGAAGGAGTAGAATTGGCGATGATAGGTTGAGATGAATGAGTGAGATTATCACTCAAGAATTATGATCATAACCAAGAACTTCTTGAGAGTACTCTTCGTAAGCAACATCAATGATATCTATTCGGTTAACCGATTCGAGAATCATAATTTGCGGAGTACCTCGAAGTTTGATCAAGGTTAAAGTGACGACTTCATTACCAACACGTAATGTGATTTCTTGCTCAAATACATCAATGAGAGCACGGCCCGTTCTCGTGAATCCTCGACCAACAATGAGAGGAACCCGATGATCGACATCAAAATCAACAACCACGAAGTCGGTGGAAAATGGAACTTTCCTACTTTCGATAAATACGTCTCGGCAATGCCAAGAGGACGGATATTGTACGATCTGCAAGCTCGAGAGTCATGCATGTAGGAGTAAGTTCCGGAGAGAAAGTTTCTTCCATCTTGAATAAGGCATCGGGTTGATGCTTGCACCAAGATCGGCTAAGGCAAAGCATTCAACCATTCACGAAATACACAAGGTAAGAGAAATTTTCCGGGATCTCCAAGCTTTTCGGAAGCTTCTTGGGATAACCGCAGCGCTTCTCGTTAAGAGGAGTTTAGCCATTTCAAACGACTTTTCCTTGTTGCTTAACATGTGTTTGAGAGTTGATGCAAACTTGGGCATCGACATTATAGCATCCTCAAAGCTTATGTCAAATGTAGTTCTTGGAAAATTTGAAAAAATTTGTCCATTTGATGACTAGCTTTTCGCGGAGCTTTGCTCATTCAAACGTGATGGGTAAGGAATAGAAGTTTTGGATTTGGTATTTTCAACAGGAGCTACGGTGGTTCAAAACAACTCTGGATTAGACTTGGGTTTCTCGGAAAACTTGAGGTTGGACATCATTGGTTCCTCCGTTATTATTAGGAAGTTCCTTGTCCTTTGTTGCCTCGTGTTCACTTTCCACTACCTTGGGAGAAGAAGAAGAGGTAGTAGGAATAGCGGTCCATTATATGAAACACCACTTACGGTTGTGATCGCCTTAGCATCGCCCCTCGGGTTAGCGATCGTGTTGCTCGAAAGTTTTCCGAGCCCGGGGTTGATCATTTAAAGACTTTTGAGATCGTGATCCGACCGACCAACAACCTGCTCATTTCATCTTGGGATTTCATGAGCTCGCTTCAATAACTCATCGGATGATGGTCCAGTTGGAACAATGGCTTGAGTTTGATTAGGAAAATTCGGCCTCTAATGTTCGGATTAGGGCCTTGATTTTGAAATTTTCCTTGATTAGGATTCACATTCCATGAAATTGATTCCTCGATTGAAATTGTTTTGATTAAGGTTTCCTTGATGTTGGAAACCTTGATTGGGTCCAGATAGAAATTACCTTGGTTTTGATAACCTTGGTTCATTCTAGGTTGATTCGATTCGGTTAGGATTCTCGTTAAAACCGGTGGTGCTGATAAGTGTTAGCACGGTAACTTGGATCATTACGAGGACGGTATTGATTACCTCCACGATGTGAAGTACCGGCTATAGCATTTGCTTCAAACGAACTACCATCGGTGGCGATCACAATTGTAGTATGCATGAGGACCACCACAAGTAACCAAACTTCAACTTTCTTCACTTCACCATGTGATGGTGTTTGAGTGAAAGTGACTTTCTTCCTCGTTAGCAAGAACCAAAGCTCGAACAATATCCATGAGTTTGTCAATCTTAGCATCGGTGCTAGATGTACTCACGGAGATGAAGTAGAAGGTCCAAGATTAGGCCGAGTCGATATGTCTTTGTGCGGAAAGGACGGACTGGGACTTGTTTTCAATGATTTGCAAGGCTTCTTTTGTGGTCTTGCTCAAGAAATTACCTCCGCGGAGGCATTTAGAGAGTCTTGGTCGACTTGTCTCGGACCATTGTAGAAAGTATCCATCTGCATTAACTCGGTAAAACCATGATGCGGACATTTCAAGCAACTCTTTATAACGATCCCATGCCTCCCGAATGATTCATCAAATCTCGAGAAAATTTCATTATCTCATTCTTAAGACTTGTAGTTCGGGATGGAGGATAGAACTCGTTAACGAACTTGGTGACTAGATCCTCCCATGTCTCGATAGAACGAGGGGTTGTTTCTCGCCAATTCCGGGCTTGTCCTACAGAAAATGGGAATGAAGAAGTTTGATAGCTTCATGTGGGACATTCTTGTACTTGATGGTAGATGCAATCTTGTTAAACCATCGAATGTGTGCATGAGGATCATCCCGCCAAAACCATAGAATTGGCTTTGGGTTGCAGTTAAGCAACCCGGTTTTGAGCTCGAAGGTGTCGACACGATGGGTGGACAACAATAGCATCTCCGTAACCCTCGATGGGTGCTTGGAGAAGCTCATTCATGGGCTTATCTTCCGCCATTCTGACGGTGGTGGTGGTGGTAGGCGTTCTTGATCACGGTGAAGGAGCGAGCGTCCTCTACGCTCACGAGGAATGTTTGCAAGCTCGAAAAGTGGACTTGTAGAACTCGGAAGAACGAGTGCGCATGCACTAAGTATAAAAATCGCCAAAACAAATGCGAGGCAAAGCGACAAGTGAACTTAACCAATAATCACAAATGAAATGGCTTCTTTGAAAAAGGTACACCAAATCACAAGGACAAAAGGCAAGTTTTAAATCATTGTTCGAGAACTTATTATGGTCACACCCCGTTGGTAGGTGTCTTGCCTTGATTTGCGGTGGTTGATTTTATGTATAAATTAAGTACCACCGAAAAGACGTAGGTAATGATTTGTCTTGATGGTTTAAAAACTTTGGACAATATTTTTGGTATCGTCTCGTTTAACCAAATCGTATTTCTTTAAGAATCACTTTAAAAGAAACACAAGCTAGAAAACGTTACGATTGTTTTGTTGTTTTATATTATTTTGGTGTTTTTAACACTTTAGGAAAAGTGTTAATGAACTTTTGATTTATGATAACTTTACAAAAAAGCTGCTTACAAGCGATGGTATATGTGCAATGCAGGTCCGAATGCTTAAAACACGCTTCTGACCTCCCGTGGCGCCAAAATTTGATTGGTGCTAAACCGTCAAGTTATCTCACACAAGCTAGCCACTTGTGAATGACTAACCGTAAGAAACTTAAAACAGTTCAAACACTAATGCAATTAAGATCAGAGGAATATAGTGGATTCCTGGGTCGTTAAGTCCCACGGAGGATGAATTGGTGTTTAACACAGACAGATGTCGAATAATCACTAAGGATAGTGATCAGTAAGGATTTTGAGTTATTTATACCTAAAGAAAAAGATTTGTAAATTACAGGGGCTTAAATGCAAATTAAAGAAAATTAAAAGGTTAAAATATATTAAATAAATGCTATCACTATTTTTACAATGATGTTTTGTGATTTTATAAAATAAAATAACTTAAATAAACTATTTTAACTAAAACGAAACTTAAATTATCTAAAACGTAACTTAAAATGAAAACGTGCTTTATTTATAAAAATTACACGAGTGCAAAGCAAAAACGTAAAATTTATGAAATAAAAGTCCTATAAGTGTAAAGACAATTTTCTTACGTAGTATATGACAAAAGAAAATTTTAGTAAAAAGATTTATATTTTTAGACTTTTATATTTTTATTATGAATTAAATAAGATTTTACACTAATTAAATGTTTAAAAATATTAAAACTATTTAGAAAAATCAAACTTTTTATAAAATACTTTATACTAATACAAAGTTAAGAAAATACAAAACATAAAAAGCTAGTATAAATAAGCTAGAAATAAGCAATTAAGCTCAGATAAGCTTATTGGAAACAAAAGGGGTATATATTAAATATTGCAAAGGAAAAGCGAAAAGACCCAAGGAGGCGGTGGTGTGTGTGTGTGGTGAGTCAGGTGGCGGGGTTCAATCCCAAAGAACTCCTTTTGCAACTATTTTATTTTTGATTTTCTTTACAAACTTGTTAAGATTACTAAAATAAGCACTTTATAAAACTATGACTTTTTCTAAAATGACCAATAAGCTCGGAATGAGCTTATTTATCTCAACAAAGGACTAAGAAAAGAAATAAGCAAAAGAGTTTAAGCCAAATGGCTTATAAGCTAAAAATAAGCACAAGATACTTTGAAATAAGCTAAGCTACTTACAATAAGCTAGAATTACAACCTAACAAGCACAAAACTTGAAAATAAGCACTAATTAAGCCAAAATAAGCACTAGTTAAGCTGGTTTGCACAGACATCTTTGTGAATCACTAGGCACTTTAAGCTTATTTTTAAGCAATCGTAATAAGCTAGAAACCGAAAACAAAGACGGTACTAACTAGTTGACCGGTTCGACTTTTCAAAAGCTAAAGATCTCCTTGGGGTCCACTAGAGAGCTTATGAATAGCTTGAAAAAAGCGAAAAACAACCGAGTATGACTCATTGTATCTTTGAATAAAATGGGACAAACTAATAAGCACTTGCGACCTATCTAAAAGCTACAAACCGAAATATTAAACTTGGAACTCAAAGATGGCGAGATTAGCTTCACAAAAAGCCAAGAATTCCAAGCTATGTTTAACTAATGAGCTTTTTGCAAGCTTGTGATTATGGCCTTAAAACTGTGCACAGAGCACATTTTGACTTTTTGAAATAATCTAGTAGGTTGACTTTAATGAACTTTGGTTTGATCCTAAGCACTGATTATGATGTTTTAAGGTGTATTAAGACTGATTTGATCTACAATAACAACTTATGAACACAAAATCATGATCATAGAATCTTAAAATCCAACAGTTAATGACAAAGACATGATCAAATGTATTTTTGACTTTTTACTAAATAAGAACTAGTTTTTCTTGTTGAACTGAGATAATATGAACTAATGAGACACAAGCCAAGTATAAGCAATAACACAAGAAACCTATAAAACAGTTAAACTGATGAATCCAAACAGTCCTTTAACTAGACTGTTTGAGATTTTCAAACAAAACACCGATTTAAACCTTGCAACGATTACAAACTTAATATTATCACTTACTAAGATTAAATAGATACTAAACAATGTAGTACCAATATAAAATCAAGAAATTAAACTTATGCTAATTTAAGCTGTGAAAATGAGATTTTAGCAACTATAAAATTTAAAGAACAAGTGATTGATTTTATGGTTTAATTATGCTTAACTACAACTAATGAACATGTAAACACGTAGATTTAAACTTATAACCGTTTTACACAAAGAAATACCAAAATGGGTAAAAGGCTTACAACTTGGATTCCAGTGAAAATGATAACCAAGGACCGAGAACAGATCCTATAGCTTCCCAAGCACTAAACCCAAGGGCAATCCTTTATCAACCCCGCTCAATTGTGATCACCTTCTCCATTGATTTTTGATTTTCAACTATTTATTTGGTATTTTGGTGATTTTCTCTTTGATTCTAAACTGATTTTTAAAGTCTCTAAAAGCTTTAATAAGCTTTCTAGGAGCTTATGTGAGCTATTTCAGTCCAAAACAACAATTAATAACAACATTTAATTAACATGAGATTTTGATCTTTGAAAATGCATAAACTGAATTTGGAACTTGAACACTGAAATTACTTGTTGCAAAAGTTGTATAATACACTGAATATGAGAAAAACAGTACTTTAAAGCTAAGAAACACACTGGAAATTCAAAATTAAGTTAAACGACATAAGCTAATTAAAATAAAAACTAGATATCTTTCTCTTCTGCTTCTCCTCTTTCTTTATAGCCTTGAGATACTCCCCCACATGCTTCTGAAACTTTCCCACTTTAAATCTTAGCCATTGGATGAGTCAAACTCATCCTATCCGTTTAAACGACTTTTGGCGCCAAAATTGAGACTAGGTTGCTTGAGACAATTTCAGAGCAATTAAATAATCTTGGGGTGTTGTGGAGGTGTAGGGGACACAAAAGGTTAAGTTTCAATGGATTTGGTGTGATGTGGAAGCAAAAACAGGGGATGAGAGTGTAACAGTGAAAGGTTCATGGTGGGGATGCATTTATTGCTTTGTGGGCTGGGATGTGAGGTGGAAGGGTTAGTGATGAGTGGTTTTGATAGTTGTGATGAGGTGGAGGTGAGGTGAAACCACCTGGTTTTGGTTATGCAGGGGAGAGGGAGAGAGATGAACAGTGGAAGCTTTTTTAAGTGTTCGACTTTATTCGACCGTAGGATATTATAAAAGGGGTCCAAAATTGGGGGTCAAGGGTATTGACAGGGGTTCTTTTGGTTTTACCGGGTTTCTAATAAAGAAAGGGGGTCCGTTTGGCTTGTTTATAATTATAAGGACCATTTGTGTAATTTTGCCAAAGTTAAGGGACCAAACATGCAATTCTCCAAAAGTTAACAAAAGGACCAAAACTGCCAATCTTTAATAGGACAAGGACTATAGTTGATTATTTTCCATTTTTTAAATATCAAAGGACCATTTTTGACATTTTCAAAACTTGAGGGACCTAAGTTGTAATTTTGCAATTTTTGATTTCAAGGGCTTGATTTGACAACTTATGAATCCCATGGACCTAAAATGACATTTTTCTTTATTTTTCTTTACCGTGGATCGTTTTTGACAACTTTTCAAACTTGGGGACTAAACCGCCAATTATGCAAAGTTGATCGTTTTTCACCGATTTTGATGTTTTGCATTTAAAACACATAAAACACTTGTTTGTGATATTTTCATCATTTGATGCATTTACGAGTGTTTTCAGATGTTTTTGGCATTCTAAACAGTATAAAAATGATGAGTATTTAGACACTCATCATTGTGCATAACCAAAACACTTTGTAAAAACATCAGCAATGTGTGAGTCAGTATGTATCTTAATTGTTTTGATCATACCAGCTAATAGATGAACATCTAATTCAAAGTTTTTAGTTTTCTCATAGAAAACAGGTTTGCAACTATTTGAATAGTTGAATTGTTATCACAAAAGAATTCAACTGGATACAAATCTTTCAACCAAAGACTATGCAACAAGTTGCCTAACCAAACAGCCTCACAAGTAGCAAAAGCCATGCTTCTATACTCAGCATCAACTGAAATTTTATACAAAGTAGCTTGTTTTTTACTTTTCCAAGAAATTAGAGATGACTCAAAAGCACACAAAACATGTAACGAGACTTTTGGTTTTGGAACATTTAGCCCAATCAAGATTAACAAAGCTCTTAATATCAAATATGAAGCTTTATTAATCAATTCCGAACCTAGAGATCCTTTCAAGTATCTTAACACCCTTAAAGCGACTTTAAAGTGATCGTAATAGGTTATGCATGTCTTTGAGGTAAGCGATGCACAACATAACTAATATCAGTGTCAGTATTAGTCAAATATATCAATTTTCCCACAAGCTTTTGATAGCTTGTAAACGGTTAACAACTTATCTTTTTGTTTTCTACAAAATTTAAGATAATATGTTATGGAAAAGAAGTTTTAACAGGCTTGGCAACTAAAGATCATATTCATGTAACAACTCAAGACATTATTTTCTTTGAGACATACATAAACCTTTATCATATTCCAAAATTCCAATTCCAAGAAAATACTTTAACACACCTAAATCTTTTATCAAAAACTTTGTACTTGAAAACTTTTTAAACTTACTGATTTGAGTTTCATCATTTTCAGTGATGACAATGTCAACCACATACACAAGCAAAGTAACAAATACATACCCTTTATGTTTGTGACTTAATTGAAGATCTTTATACGACTTTGCCTCAGGGATATAATAACATTGACAAATCTAAAATGTGCAAGTTAAACAATTTTTTTATATGGCTTATAGCAAGCCCCAAAACAATGGAATGCCAAGCTTACCACTGCCTTGGTTGAGCATGACTTTGAGCAGAGTAAATTTGATTATGTTTTGTATGTCAACCTCGTCTGTAGACGGAGATCTAAAACTCGTTACAACTTATGTTAATTAAGAATTTGAGTTCTCTTGAAGAATCTAATTTCTTTACCATTAAAGTATTATGACTATCATCATGCCTTGTCTTCAATTTTAGGTGATCAAATTTATTCGAATCACCATTCAAGTTCATCTGTTAATGTTACACTTTATATCACAAACTTCAATTACATTTGAATTTATATATAGGTAGAAACAAACAAAGAACAAGATCGTCGATAAATTTCTTTTGTATTGCGAAACTAATTTTTTAAAACAAAGTCTATAAATCTGGCGTTATAACATTATTACGATAACTTCGTTGAACTACATTGAGGAACTCCATCGCCGGTCAAGAAAACCAAAAATATCATTAAATCGTTTTCCTTAACAACATCGAAGGTCAATATATTTTGGTAAATTCAAATAAAGTTGTAAGATTCATCTTTATAAATGTAAGCAAAAGTTGTATCTATAAGATTTTGGTGTCGCTCCATCATAATATACTTGCCACTTGGTGCCTCGCTGCCTCATAACAGCTTAGCTAGCTATATTTTTTAAAGATCAACTTGTCAATTTACCAATCTCAAACGAGGATAGTTGTTATTCCCCAAATTTCATACAATTCTAAAATAAAACAAAACGTATCACTCACCATAACCCATTTCATGTGGTGTATAAAAAATGGCATCCGTACCTTAAACGTAAATTTGGTCGATAAATACAAAAGAGAAGAAAACATGCGTCTACTTCAATCTAGAAATCACAACAAGGTCATTTCCTTGAGTTATTATTATGGATATATAAAACTTGCAATTACAAATTCATGCATTCTTTTGTGAATACTTCATTTGCACTAGAATTCCTACTTTTCTTTTGCTGCTTTTTAATCCCAAAAAGTCATGGTATTTCAATGTTTAATATATTTGTTGCTTTTATTTCTAAAAAGTAATGGTATTTTAATGTATAATCTTTTTTTAAAAATTTCACTTTTATTATCAAAGAAATGTAACAAAAAGTAGTAAATATATATTTAGTTATCTTAAAAATATACAAGATCCGTTGTAGTCTAGTTGGTTAGGATACTCGGCTCTCACCCGAGAGACCCGGGTTCAAGTCCCGGCAACGGAATTGTTTTTGACTTTTAAAGGCCGACTTTTTTTTTTTTTCGACCTTTTTTTTTTTATAAAACAATTCTGATAATAATCTTCATACAATAAAATATCCTTTATGTCTAAAAAACAATTCTGATACGCGCATTTTCTAATAACAGTAATATGAGTAATGACCAAATGCACAAATTACAAATATTATCTTCGAAGGACCAAATGCTAGTACTGCAACTAACCAAAATTCTAAAAATAAAAGCTTTATAAATTGTTTTGGAAGAAGATGATATATAATAGTTGACTAGTTGTCGAAAATGTTATATTCGAATGCCGGAGGATTAACAGGAATTCAAGGTTTAATGTTAGGTTAAGTAACACTTGTCGATGGTAATTAACAATCCTATTTAGAGGTCCAAACATGACCTTGTATATCAACTGTCAAGCTAAAATATTTTACTGCTTTATGCATGTTATGCAGTTGATGTTAGCAATGTATTACTTTTCTAGTGCTGTGCAGAAGATATAATTTTCGATTTTGCTCCCAAAAGAAAAGAGATGACTACATAAACATGTTGTGTTAATATGATAACTAGCTCATGGTTTGAAATATTAGCTCATGGTTTGAAATATTATATACTTATACCTGGAGCATGTATAGTTTGTGTACCATAGAAGTATTGTTATTGACTTATAGTTAAGTGGGCCTATTACTGGACCGGGCAAGTTTTTCAAGTGGGCCTATAACTGGGCTCAGGTTTAAACGTTGTTTGTACCTTTTACTACAAACGCAAGAAGTCAACATATAGAAATACTTGCTCAAATGCTTTGATCTAGTTGGTCATTATATATGTGCATCATCTTTTAAGTTGAATTATTATTGTTGTAAAGTCGTATATGTATAACTCCATCCATGGTCCGCCGATAATTATTGTTCACTTTTGATTTTGAAATCTTTATCTTTCAGCTTTTTAATCCAAAATATTTTATTTGTGTTATATAATATTTGATGCAAAATATATGAATAGATTTGGATATTAAATATATTTTAATTGATATAATTTTCATCAAGTATTATATAACACAAATAAAAATATTTAAAGTGAAAGTCGAAAAATAAAGATTTTAAAGTCAATAATGGACAATAGTTATGGGACAGAGGGAGTAATATTTTTCATGAGTGCTAAAAATGTACTACTAATGTTTAGAAATTAATAGGATCACTAACCTTTACTTTTTACATAGTAAGCGGATCTTTCGGGACGAAACTTATAAGAGACCGATGGGGTTGTGGCGCCTCAATTTAGTTGACCTTATATACATTTTATATCTATTCATACTGATTTTAGTTATTTTAATACAAATTTTCAACTTAATATATATCAACCTCTTAAAATAAATACTTTTCATGTTGGCCTTTTCACCATGTTCAAATTCCATCCCTGTAGATGCTGAACAAAACTATCATAAATCTTGACACCTCGTTATCAGCTAGCTACCATTTGCATTAGCAATGATATATAAGTAGCGAATGTAAGAAAAATGCTCTTTGTTTAGTTGAATATATAGTTATTTAACAAAGGTACTACTATTAATATCTTTTAATTCACATTTAATCATCCTCACATTCCTTTTATCTTTTGCTAAGAGTACAACACTGTTTTTATCGGTATCTATAATGAAAATATTATTAAATTTTTATATAAAAAAAGTAAAAAAAATATATATATATTGAAAAAACTAGGGGAAGTATTACTTGTGTTTTAGAAATTGTACGAATGTCCCATCCCCATCCCATTTAATAATTGTCATATTTCACCAAACATGATTTGTGCTCCGTATTGTTTTACTATGACCTTTACAACCGCAAGAATGACTTAAAATTTTAAATCTCTTTTTTAAAGCAGACGACCATTTCCAATTATTCCATGTATATTTACTTTTGGACTTTTTAAATGATTAAAAATGTTACATTTGACGAGTTGTACACATATATATATAGTATGTAAGACACTGTAATATGATATAGCACAAACATATTCTAGAGATCTCAAAACAACATAAACAATGTATTTAAATCATCAAATGAATCATGAGACTTGGTCATGCTCCTAAGCTTTTGATTAATATATTAACTGTTACTCGACATTAATCATAAGATATGGTTGCATGATCCCGTGATCTTCAACTCCATTGTTGCGACAGGTAGCTAATTGTAGTTAAGTCAAAATCAAAAATGTTGACCGGACTTGTTCAATAACTTAAAGTCAAAAATATTTATGAGTTCACATGCATTCGAAATAAAAGTCCAAGTCAAAGTCAAAACTGCATGATGCAACATGGCCTGCTTAACTCAATGTTGGAAAAGTTCTATATAGACAAAAGAAATAAATACACAATAATAATAATAATAATAATAATAATAAAATCTAATAATAATAAAATCAATAAAATGCAATAACACTAAGAAGTGAGAAATCTTAGTCTGATTTGTTAAAGTTAACCATTTTAATATGCTAAAAGTCAAATAACTTATTGATACACTCGCAAAATGTTGATAGCCGTTAAGCTGATCTAATTACATGTTCTGTTCCAAAAGTGAACATTTGGAAGGCAATGTTACTCAACGACAAGAGTGTCCATATCTTTATCGAAAATTCTGTTTACACTCACAAAGTCTTTCACTTTGAAACCAAAGTTTTCCACTAAATAATCTTAAACCCTTGTCACCTTATCACTAAAAAATATTGTTTGAGACACTTAAAAGAGTGTCACCAAAAATAAAAAAGTGTCAAAAGTATACAAAAAGTGTTACTAAATTTTTTATGTCTTCTTTACACTTAAAATGTAGGTAGAAATCAGGTAGATAAAAATCTATCTATAATGACACAAAAAACGTGAAAATACATTTTTGTTTTTAAGACACATTTACACATAAAAGTGTCATTATATTTAAAATTTTAATTATTTATCTGTAAAAGTATCATTAAAAGTTAGAATTAGTTACACTTTTATGTGTCACTAAAACTTCTATCAGTTTAGGTATTTTCTTGTTATGTATGTGGTTATTGGTAAGTGCTACATCTGAAGTCTTACGGATATAAAGGGAAACTTTGCTTATCAAATTATACATAATACTTTTATGTTAACTAGTTGCCATCATCTGATTTTAAATGATTTATTTAAATTCAAATAATTAAGTTATATAGGGTTCACATTGTTGGGTGCCAAAAAGTTTAATACGGGTAACCTTAACCGGCTCACAATCGAATATGCTTCACATTGTTGTCATATTGATGCAGATATATACATACATAAACATTAAATATTAAGTTAAATATTAAGGTGAATCATTCTTATTGATGTAGATATACATGAGTTAATTATTAAGGTGAATCATTCATATGAGGCTATAAGAAAGGTGGCGGCGGTGATCGGGTTAACGTCACGTCAGCTTTCTTTATCTTCTTATTCTTTTTCACTCCCTTTCATTATTCATTTATTTTGGTCATCTTCTCTTTATCTTACATCAAAATACAAACTTTATACATATATATCTCATTAAATATTTCACACACACTCACAAAACAAATAAAAAATATTATTTTTGAAATTGGACACTACAAATTTTTGCACCTCACCTTGGAGAGCCGGTCACCATTAGTAACACAAAATTGCCGTGACTGATCGGGCTTCTGTTTTGGAACTCATGCGTGACCATGCATGTCACGGCATGCATGTCATGATCAGTCCCTTCAGCCTAAACATTCGAGCAATTAAGCCACGTCATGTTTTAGTATTTAGTTGTCAATAGCTCTATTATTTTTTTTTCTCACCTAAAGTCATCAATAGAAAGGTCCGTAGAACAACTTTCACTAAGACAACGACATCCATTAGTTGAAGTTGAAAGGTTTTATGGATATTTAAATAATAGTATGTCCGGATTTGAATTCGAGGCTTGAGATCGTAGCATTCGTATGAGAATTGATGTACGTAATTAATATAAATAAAAAGTTATTATTATTAATTATTAGTCACTAAATAAAACATAACGATAGTTAAATAATTAACGAGGTTTGGTTAACGATCGTTAAATATTAACTAAAAGGACTAGAGATGAAATTACAAGTCGGAAAGTTCTAGAATCCCTTGGGATACTTTGGCCGATCGGTTGGGTTTCCAAACCCAATCACACACAAACTTGGTCGTGAGTTAAGTTACCTATAATCTGACCCTCAGATTCATTCATAACTTAATCTTGGATCACCAATAACCTAATTCTCCTCTTCTCTCTCCTCTTTGTGTGGCGGTCGAAACTCCCTACCCCAAGGGTTTTCGATTTTGCTTAACCCAAAGAAACAAGTGTTTGGTTTATTTGTGATTCGAGGCCAAACTTTTCCACGTCAAATCGCTATTAATGCGTGTGTCAAGAACGAAGAACAAGCACACTGAGCTTGTGAATCTTGGTGGTCGATTTCTTTGTTGGGTCGATTTTTATAAACCCTAATTTAGGGTTTTGGGTTTTAGTTATTGTTTAATCAACGTTTGATTCTTGAATTCTTTAAAAGATGCTGTGACTTTCTTGTTTGGTTAATTATTTACATATATTATTCACTATTCTACTCATTGCGTCTTTGATGATGTTATTTGTTTTATATATAATTGTTATGAGTATAAAATTCCAAATGAAGTTACATACGTATAGACTTGCAAATACTCTTTCAATATTAAGCTACATGTGTAACATTTAAATGTCGTTGGAGACTTGGTACTTCAACTAATAAAAGTCTAGTATTATTATTTATATATTTTTTTATAGTGTCACTGGATCAAATGCAATAAAAGTTAACTACACAATATAGGACTTGTTAATATATGTGCCGAAATTACATATAGTTGAATGCATGTCGATCATCCATAAACATACGATACAAAAAAGGTACGTCATTTTAGCCATAATATGATCACAAACATTACATTTGTGTAAACCTTGAATTCAAGAACTCTAAATATTCTTAAACAAGTATCGACCATAAAACTCAGATTAAAAGCAAGTACCAAAAACAAAACATTCCATGTTTGTTAAAATCATATGACAAGCTTCATATATCATATCTTTCGGATCCTTAAAAATTCCTAGGTCCGTCTCTGAACATAGGATTTCTCATCCCAGGCACATCTTTTGGATTAGTCCCAAACACTTGTATTCCAATTTGACGAGGGTGTCACAGGATCATCAACTCCCTCTGAAATCTTTTTACCATTCGCGACCTCAAGTGGAAAGTTAAGAATAGCCTTGCTACCTCTCATAGCAAAAGCAGCCCTGTCATAAGCTTCAGCAGCTTCTATAGGACTATCAAACGTACCTAACCAAACTCTAGACCCGCGACGTTTTGGATCTCTAATCTCGGCTGCAAACTTTCCCCACGGCCTACGTCTTACACCTCTATAACACCTCTCTTCTCTCCTTATTCGTTCAACCGGTTTTAACGATTCTACATCGATTATTTCATGTTTTGTAACTTCTTTTTCGTAGAAACCTATAGGAAAAGTTTGGTTATATGTATTTGAATCGGTTGAACTCGAGCAGTCTGAGTGAGAGGTAGATATGGAGCTACTACAGCTTGTTGTGCAATGATCATCTATAGGAAACGACTCAAATTCGTCGAGAAGGTGTTGACGAATGAACTCGAGTGCTGCAACTTCATCGGGCGTTGACATGATTAAGTGATTATATTTTGTTTAGCAAATTATTAGAAGATGGTTTTCTTATGGAATGGAGTAAGAGTGGAAATAAGTATTTATAGAACTGTGGGATTGAGTACGTCCACAATATCGTCACCAGCTAGGAAGGTTCTATTGAAGACGATCTTTTTCTATTTTTCTTAAAATGGTATGACCATATAAATAATGTAAACACAAATTATAATTAATATATTCTTTTTGTTTTTCGATTGGGATCATTGCAGTTGAAAAGTCGCTATTGAAATAATAATATCTCTTTAAGTATTTTTTTTTGAACGAATATCTCTTTAAGTAACTAACTATTCTATTGGAAATCTTGACCAACTAATATGAAACATGGTTATGAAGTCACCATCGAATAGGAAAAACACGAATTATGGGTTCCAAGCAAGTTTATACATAGCGTGTGGCGTGGCTTGACATAACGGTCAAGCCTCAAGCGTTAATGTGAGGCGTGATAGCATGACGTTTTAAATGCCAAATCTAAAATATTAGTAAATGCAAGCTCAAATCTCAAATATTTGTAATTTCCTTAAACCTTTTAGAAAAACTCGTCACGTCTTGTGTTTTTGCCCTTTTTTTCACGCCTTAACTCACGTCAAGCCTAAGTCGTGACTTTGATCTATTTCGTAACTTTGAGGCCACGCCGCGCTTTAGCGCCGCCATGGCGCGCCTTCTAGAACCCTAGTTCTAAGTCATATAGAAAAATGCGTGAATAAAGTGCTATGTGAAACACAAGCGATAGGTTACACCTCATAAAAGATATGTGTGTAAGTATATATACTAGTCACGTGCTAAATGCGTGGTCGTGGCGCTAAATAGTTAGTGTTATAAAATATTAAAGCGAATAAGCACTCCTTTTATTAGAGGATATGTTAGGTTAGTCGGTTCATGCTCGTTTATGAGGTTAGAGTCCGTTATACTTGTCTGTTCGTGTCTTTTCACCATAGTAATCTTATGCATAGTCGGTACTATAGCCCCGATCATGGCTACTAATAAAACAAGACTAGTTTATTCTCTATATGATGCTTAATATATTCAATAACCTATGAAGATTCTATAATCCAACATGGTATCCGAGTAGGTCCTCTGACCTAGTCGGTCCGAAGCTGACTCCTGTAAGCCACCCCATCAAACCGTAGTCGATGTCGTATCCCTAATCTTAAAAAAAAAACACAACCTACTTACTCGACCATAATTCCAAACCGTAAAGAGTTAATTGCCAAAGTCAGCGCCATTGGCTTCGTATTTAAATTAGGAAGAAAAGCACACCGATATCGTTGTCGTAGCCGCCTCCACGCGTCGTAAAAATTCGTCGTATTAAAAAAATAATGGCTCATTGTTTTGCTTATACCTCTCAAACCGATTAGAGTTAGCTGATGTCGTCAGCGGCCGTAGATCCATAATTAAATTCAGAAGAAAATGGTACTGAAATCGTCACCTCAACCAGTCGGATGTAGTGTAAAGCACAATTAAAAGTCACGAAAGTCGTAAAAAACACTATTTTAGATTAGATTTATCTCTGTTGCAACTCATGTGAGGTCAAGCTTTCAACTTCTAGGCAATGTACATAATTGATGTAGCAAAACATAGGCAAATATCGAGAGGAATTTCGTTCTCTAGGGGAATGGTGCGAAGGAAGTGAAGGCAAATTCCTAATGCTCTTTGGGATGGGGGCTATTATTGGTATTTTTATATTTTTATGCGATGAGGTGCACATTGGTAACAATTTTAGAGGTCATTAACACCACTATGTCATGCATTTTATGTCATTTATCTCTATTAATGCTTAAAACCTTAATATTTGGTTTTAGGCATTGAAATGACGATCAACTATGCATTTGGTGGAAACCTACATGTTTTTGGCATATTTGGATGAAGTTTGGAAAAAAAAAACAAAAGTTCGGATTTGGACCGGGTTGTGACGCCGTCACCAAATGTGCCTAGAAAGTGATTTTTTTTATAGTTTTGTGACCGACCAGTGTATGGTGACCGGCATCATGATGTGGTCACAACTTACACCTGGAGGCCTTCACAAATTACACCCGGAGGCTATCACAACTTGCCCTCGAAGTGTCAGATTTTTTTTAGCCTTAACTTCTTCATACGAAGTCGAATTTGGATGATTCAAAAGGCCACACGAAGATCTACAACACTGGAAAAAAACTAGCTGGCGTCGTCACCCTTTAGGTGTGACACCATCATACAGCCGGCACAACAAAAACACTTACAAATGGAGGCTCATAACTTCGTTTTTTGTAAGTCCTAAACCCTAAACCGATTTAGGGTTTTAGGTAGGTGTTTTACAGAACCTTGACGGTTCTAATTCATGTCATAAACTTCTTGTAATCCATGGTTTGTGATAACATCAAATAGTCCTGAATATTAAGTGTCAATTTCCTCGATAATGCTCGTATTTTATATCATTTATACATATTTACGCTTGTTTTCCTCATATTTCACTTTCGGGTAAATTACGAGCATTGGAGCTAATGAGGCGGTTTGGAGAGTTTATTGAAGATATATGATAGTGTTGGGAATTATCGTTTGAGTTGATAAGACAAAAAGAATGAAACAAGAGGACTTAATACGACGAAGAAACCTACAAAAGATGGAAGGACTTGCTTGCAAAAGAAGTTTTATTTATTAGTCGCTGTAGTATTTTGTAAACCCTAATCATCTAGTATATAAAGAGGACATAGGTGTAGGTTTTATTATGTCTTCCATAATGTAGACATCTAGTAAAGGTGTGTGTGTCTGGCGTATGTTACGTATAAACGCTGGGTTATTAGTTTAGTTAGTAGGCGTGTTCCTATAAACGTCTAAGATTAGTTAGTGTTAGTGAATGAAAACCTTGTTCAATAACAAAGAATTGATTAAGTTTATTCCGTTGTGCATGTTATAGTCTTTGTTATTGATCCCTAGCTGAGCTCATAAACGATCTTATCAATTGGTATCAAAGCGGGGAGCTCTTGATCTAAGGATTCACAAGGTTTATTATCGAAGAAAGCAGTTTTGAAGATGGTACGGTGGTTTTTATGGTATCGATCTTTTTTTGGCATACCGAATACAACACTGCAAAATATTCACTTTTCTTTTAATCATCTTGACTATTACGAATAAGGGCCCGTTTGGTTTATTACTAGGAATGACAATTGGTATCGGATTTGGAATGAGGTGGAATGATAATGGGTATGAAAAAGTGTATAATTACGATTGTTTAATGTTTGGTTGATAAAATATGGTATGAAAAATGTATGATATTTGAATTTGTAGTGGAAAAAGAAGGTAGAGATGGATTTCATGAGCCAAATTGATTGTGTAATGAATCTATGTATGATATCTGCGTTTTCTACACCCACAAAACAAAAAAATGAAACATGTATTATGACTTTTGAAAGTCGTAGTCATTCCATTCAACCAAACCAAACGCCCTAAATTTATACCTGATTGGTCGATTCAAGAAAGTGACCTCGTACTAATTTTTGTGAATCGGTGGTGAAGGGATTAGCAGCCTTAATATTGTTTGTCATATAGTACATGGTACTTCATATTATTACCTCGTACTGCTTTTTAATCGTGGGCCAGTATATATTATTCTCCTTATATTATTGATGAGTTGAGATCGATATATAACTCATATTGTCATTATGTAACAAATGAGCCGTCATAACTTTCCATTTTTATCTAAATTAATAAAAATCGTTTTCACCTTTTTTTAAAACAACATATTTTACAAACGGTAAATCTTGAAATATAAAAATACATTATCGTGACGAGAATTAAATTATCTTTCATGATATGACTTTACGTATTTTAAATAAACGTTTTTTTCAAAATTACGTCCAGAAAAATCGTATATGATTTTTACGAATCATATATGATTTTAAAAATCATGTATGATTCGATTTTCTGAATCATATATGATTTTACAATCATATATGATTCTCAAAAATCATATGTGATTAAGTAAAATCGAATCATATATGATTTTCACAAATCATATATGATTTTGTTGACCAAATTTTGAAAAAAAAAGTTGTTAAAAATATATAGTAGTGCGTATTTATAGAAAGATAATTTAATTCTCATCACGATAATATAATTTTTATCGTAACGATTAACGGTTTGCGAGATATTTAATTTTTTAAAAAAGGGTGAAAGTTTATCATAATAAAAAAATGAATGGTTATTATTGGTTGATTGGATCTATGGTAAATTTTGGTTATATATTGAACTTTTGCCAATTATTGATAGGGGAAATTCTCAAAATGCCCCAATTGCCCAACTTTATTACCCCAAATGCTCCATTTTTTTTTTCACTTTTCAAAATGCCCCATGGGCAACTCTCCCAACTGAATATTTGGGCAACTATCATAAATACATGACATGTGTCCCATTTTGTGGGGCAACTTTGACTTATCTAGTACAAGTGTACTAAAGTTCAGGTTAAGCTTTTGACTTTTAATGTTGGAATCGACAATTTTTGTTTTTAGCCAAAAGTAAGGTCTTTTTATTATTAAAAGTACATAAATATTAGTATTTGGGTCTCACAAGGTTGTACTTTGGGCAACTTTGATGTATAAAGTGTAGAATGCATTGAATGTATAAAAATTTTAAAAAGGTATAAGTAGTTTAACTTTTATACCTTTATACATTTATACATTTATACTGAGATAAACTTCTCAACACACTTCTTATTTGAAACCACCACATCGCCACGACACACTTCCTCAACACAATCTTCCTCAACACACTTCTCAGCAAGAGCTAACACACTGTCCGATCACATCGGCGGTACATCGCCACGACACTGTCCGATCTAATGTCTATCAGAAAAACGTTTTGTGCTAGGGTAAGTAATTTTACGTATTTTCATCTATTGATTTATGGTTTTGTTAATTTATGTTTTCGCTAGTTTAGGGTTTTGATAATTTATGGTTTCGCTAATTTAGGGTTAACTTTTACGTATTTGTTCTTGTTTGATTTTGGGTTTCGATATTTTAGGGTTAACGTATTGGGTGATTAATTGTTTCGTAAGATAGCGGTAACCTATTGGTTGATTAATTGTTCTTGTGGTTTTAGTGATTTGTTGCTACTTGTTAAGTTTGACAAACCACTTTGTAAGATAAGTGGTAGTAAGTGAATAAATCACTCTAATGATGGTGCAAACCGGTTGGGTTAACGAAACAAAATACATTTGAAAATTAAATTGCGACACAACTAAATATAATCCGGGTGATCCCAAGTTTGAGAGTTGTTAGAGTCGTAACCATCGTCGTAAAGATACTCGAGCAACCTTCAAATGCGCTCATCCCACTCGCATACAATGCATTGAATTCTCTGTCTGAGCGACTTCCTCCATCTCTAACAAAGACTTCTTCATCTTGGAGCATAAGTCGCTCCTTTCGACTTCCTTCTTAAGAGCAACTGCATTTACATTATCTCCCATTCTTCTTCCTCCTTAATAGCACCTCCTCCATTTCTATTAAAAGTTGTTCTTCATCAATTTGTTGGCCAAAGTCTGCTTGTTCCGAAACTGTTGGCGAAGTCTTTTGTTCTTGAAACAGATCCTAAATTGTTGGTGAAGTCTTTTGTAGACATTTTGATAGAATTTTGTGACCTATTTAGCAACACCACTTGAATTTAAATTCACACATATAAGGTGGGTAAGTTTGAAAATTTATTACCCTCGATATGTCAATAAATGTGGTGCGGTGGAACCTCTCCCATATAGTTGACATGGGCCCACATTGTACTTACGTGGGCGATTTATTGGGCAACGTTTGCTTATTTATTGCGAATGTGTGTTTGAGAAGGAAGGTTTGAAATGTATTTTGTATTTAGTACATGCAAGAGGTCGTGATGATGATTATCTTATTTGATATGCAAATGATGTGATTTAGCGTATGTTGGCATGGCAATTTTAATACATTATTTTGCGACCACGGCGGTTATATCCCGATGTTTTGTGTTTATCAAACCTTTTATAGATCCGAGCCTTGCTAATGCATATAAATAGAAACTCTGATTGGTATACTCACATAGATGATTAACATCTTACGGTGATCATTTTTCATTGTGGTTGGCATCCTATGGCAACACATTATGTATATATCTTTGTTAATTGGTAAGAGGTCGTGATGACAAGTATCTTATTAAATCATGCAAATGATGCGATATTCCGTTTCATGGCGCGGCAATTGTATACTATTGCGGCCATGACGGTTGTATCCTCGATGTTACGTAAAATATTGATTTATACGATCCGAGCCTCCGTATTATTTTACGAAACTAACATATCAATGTTCAAAGATGGATGTACGGCACCACCGTATTATGTTCTGAAACTAACTTAATATGGTGTCGTTCATCCATGTTTGATATTAACTCTTGTTTGCGACCATGGCGGTTATATCTTAGATGAAGCGGGTTAATCAAATGCGATAGTTTGTTTACTTACAATTCGACTTTGTTGATTGAATGGCATGTCGGACACGAGATCATTTGTGTGAACCATAAATCAACCTAGATCGACATGCTATTCGATCGACAAACTGATCGCACGTGAACAAACAAGTATATGGAGGAGTTTTAGACCAATGTCAAAGCCGATTGTTGCCCATGGGCCATTTAGGGAAGTTAATTTTTCATATCCGGATATGATCACTTTATATTATCGATATTTTATTCTCGATGATGAGGGTAGAAAGGTGGTTCAAAGGGTTTAGCTTACTCTTAGAGTTCATAACTTTGTGGGTGTTTTTAGTGTGTAACTTTCAAACATGTGAAACTCTGTGTGTGTGTGAGAGAAAGAGAGGTCAGAGATGATAAGAAAAGAGATGAAAAGGTTGGTAAGGATAGTGGTGGAATGGTGGCGAGAGATATGAAAGGGTTTGTGAGGGTGCCTCATTCACCCCACTTCACTCTGCACTATTCTAGCACTATCATTACAAACCCGTTCATCTCTCTTCTTATCATCTCTGCTCTCTCTCTCTCACACACACATATATAGTTTCACACCAAAAATTACACACTAAAATCACATACACAGTTATGAACTCTGAGAGCAAGCTAAGCCCTTTTGCACCACCTTTCTACCCTTAAATATTCAGGCCTCATCATCAGGTAACCGTAACAATAAATGGGCTTTACATATCATAATATTGCCGATAATTTCAGAATCGTCATATAATTGTTATAGATTGTTGATAGATTTTTATAAAAATTTAGTTTATATATGTAAAGGAGTTACTTAACAAAGAAGGAACAATATGATATACTTGTGGATTGAAATTCAAGTTGAAAGTAAGAATGTCGCCATACGCAACTTCATACATTCAAATTGTCTTTGAATATCTCAATGGTCACGATAGTGTGTAATGTTCATGACACGCCACACTTCATGATTATCCAATGAAATGCTTTTGTAGAATCCAAGAATTGTAGAAAGGGCGTTGGTACTTTGAGCTTCCTCGAAAACCCATTCCTATGTCACCGTCATAGCAATGGGTTTTGACATAACAATGGGATTTCGGTGGAGGTCAAAGTACTAACGTTATCCACTGTTTATAACATATTGACAATCAACTTTTTAACCAACTCCTTTACATAGGTAATTGTTTGAAGTAGTTGGTTTATTTTGGGACACATGTGTGTATTTGTGATATGCAAGAGGCTGTGATGATAGATTATCTTATATGATACGCAAATGATGTGACTTACCGTATGTTGGCATGGCAATTTAATTTCATTATTTTGCAACCATGGCAGTTATATCCTGATGTTCTGGTGTTCATCCAACTTTTTTACAGATCTGAGCCTTGTTAATGCATATTACATTGCACACTCGCTTTCGAAGTTTATATGAGTCTGATATACTTCTTATATACTATTGCTAGGTTTTAAAAAGTTAAGGATCAATTTGATATACTTGTGGATTAAAGGAAGTAGAACATTTCTAGGTGGCCACGTTACTTTGTATATCGTCACGGAATTTCCGCATAGTTATCCATTCTTAATTTCCAAGCGGTGCCTTTTGTTTTTCAACAATCTAGCAATCCGCTGGTGCGAGCCTTTGCTCAAAGGGAGTTGAAACGACAAATGGTACTTAGGGGATTCGAAGGGTTCACTAAGTTGAAATTCCATACACACCTACCAAATAACGCGGCCACATTGGTATGTTCAACTTCTTTTTGAATGCGCAAGTATATCAAATTGTTCTTTAACTTTTTTTAAGAATCTAACAAAACTATAAGTATGATTTTAAAAACCATAATTAACCCTTTTCAGTTCCTGTTGTCCACAACTGTGTATTTGTGATATGCAAGAGGCTGTGATGAAGAAAACAATATTTTGATATGCAAATGATGTGATTTGCCGTACGTTGGCATGGCAATTGTATTACATAATTTTGCAACCATGGCGGTTATATCCTGATGTTCCGGTGCTTATCCAGGTTTTTTACAGATCTGAGCCTTGCTAATGCATATCAGAATGCACAATCAGTTTCGAAGTTTATATGAGTCCGATATACTTGTTATACACTTTTTATAGTTTGTTAAAAAGTTAAGGATCAATATGATATACTTGTGGATTAAAAGGAAGTAGAACATTTCTAGGTGGCGCGTTACTTTGTATATGTGTACGAATTTCACATAGTTATCCATTCGAATTCCCAAAGCGGTGCCTTTTGTTTTTCAACGATCTAGCAATCCGCTGGTGCGTGCCTTTGCCCAAAGGGAGTTGAAGCGACAAAAGGTCTTAGTAAAACTATAATTGAAATTCCATACACACTAACGCCGCCACATTGGTATGTTCAACTTTCTTTGAATCATAACTATATCATATTGTTCCTTAACTTTTTCAAGAATCTAGCGAAACTATAGTTATGTTTGTTTTGAATCTAGCGAAACTATAATTGTGTGTGTGTGTGTATGAGGTGTGGCGACATCTATCTTATTAAATCATGCAAGTGATGCGATATTCGTGTCTTGGCGTGGCAATTGTATAGTTTATACTATTGCGACCATGGCGGTTATATCGATGTTTTGTAAACTATTGATTTATCTGAGATATGAGCCTCATTCAAATGTTTAAATAGTTGTCTATTATTGGGCCATTGTTTATTTGGTGTGAGTATGATACAAATGTTTCATTTGTTAAATATGATTGCGATATTAGGAAGTCGATATCGTTTTTATTGATTGTAGTTTTCGTAAGATACTTGTTATTTGTTGTTAACGGGTTTTTTTTATTTTGTTCTTAGGAATCTGAAGCCAATGTCATTGTTAGGAGCAAATTGAAATACTTTCCAATAATTAAAGAAAAGCTGAATCATACTAGAAAGAAATTGTTTAGGACAACCTGTTTTGGAGGGTGGTGGATATGTTCTTCTTTGACCATGAACCACATATGTTAGATTATGTTTTACAAAAGCAGGGTTTCGTGGATAAAACAAGCTATGACATGCCCCTTATATATACTCTTGATGGTCGTAGTCTACATTTTGGTCGACTCGAGTTTTCTCTTATAACAAAGCTTCGTTTTGGGACAACAAGTTTTGATTTATATAGTTCGAGGATTTAACATTTAAGTTGAGGGTATTTCCACAAAATTAGGGTAAAACTTTCCAACTTAGATCTTCTTGGTGTTATTGAGGATGAAGAGTTGTTCGGTAAATTAACGATGAAGACGCAATCCGTGTGTGTCTATTGTTATCGTTAGAGGTTATTTTATGGGCCGCTTATTGGTTGAAGGGTGGATGATTCACTCCTTCGTTTGGTTGAAGACCTAGAAGCATGGAATTCCTTTCCATGGGGAGCACATTTGGAGGCACTTATGCGACCGGATACTAGGCGTTGTATCAAACCACAGTGGGAACACCTAAAAGGTGCGGAAAGAGACCGGAAGTATGTTCCCACATACACGTTCTTTGGTTTGTTTGGGCATTTAAGGTTATTCCTATTTATATTATCTTTTCTTAGTATTATTATTGAACCCAATGTATGAGAGTAATGCATCTTTATTATTGTAGATATGGATTCTTGAGTCGTTTGAAAGAAGCGATCGTTGGTGGAATAAAGTCCCGGATGTCATACCAAGGCGTAGCATGGTCAAGGAAAGTAATGTTTACAAGATCGGATTATGGATTGCTATTTTGCAAGGTAAAACACATTCAAATGTTTCAATGCATTAGGCGAGCACCGATCGGATCGGTATATGCAATTTAATTTCCTTGTTGTTGATGATGTTATTTAGGACTCGAAGATAATTTATGATCCGAAACCAACATTAGGCGAGCACCGGTCAGTGGTATAGTCAATTTAGGAATTTTACACACTACATACCAAGGACTCTTCCAACAAAATTACCGCATGATTACGATGTGTATCTCTGAAGTTGGGCTGCTGCGGAAACGTGGTAGGACGAAAAAAGTATTTACCGATTGTGTCTAGGGTGCAGACCGGTTGTCTTCAATGTAAATCGACCTCAAGGATTGTGTCATTGAAGAGTTGAATTCTCGTGTTTTCAAACTCGAGGCTATTATTCGAGTTATTTGCTAGTCAACGTTAAATAATAACTATCGTTTATATTAGAATTATTGTTAAGGATAATACCCTTTATTACTTTGTAGGTCCTTGCAAGTGAAAGAACTTGCGGATTTCGGAGTGAGCCATATATTATCTTTATTTCTTTGAAAGAACTATCCGTTTTGTAGGTCCTTGCATGTGAAAGAAGTATCCGTTTTTTACAATGAACTTTATTTCGCTTACAGGATAAATTGGACTTTATCGCATCCTTTTCCCACCTCGACTATGAGTTTCGAGACCAAGTAAATCGTGAATTCCACGAATTGGTTGACTCTCTTATTTGTAGCATCGTTCGAGCCGTGATTGTGATGATGAGGATGATGTAGTTACGTAATGATATCCAAATGTACACTTTTGCCATCTTGTATTAAATGTATATTAAATGCATCACCATTACTCGGGAGTATCATTGGAAGAGGAATTAAGGTTGAGGAAAGAAGAGGAAGAACGGTGGAGGATGGAAGAACAAAAGATGATGGAAAAGGATTTTCTAATGGCGATGATAGAGGAGAAGAATCGCAGGTTGCAAAAGGCAAAGTTGTTGAAGATTGAGAAGGAAAAGAAAAAGAGGTCTATAGCTTTCTATAATTCGGACCATTGGAAAACGACCAAGGCGGACATAACACGACATGAGGAGTAAAAAGATGGTACGAGTCATCGTATTCTTGTCAAAAGATTTGTGGAATCAAAATAATCGAACACATGGGTGCCGGGATCCAAATATGACCGCATTACAAAATGTTAAACCTTGGGTTGAGGTATGAAAACCAACTTTTAATATAATTTTTAAACTGCTTTTTAATTTACGTGTTAGTAACAACGTGTGTGTAGGTTCTTTCCGAAGGAACAAGGCTATCGACAAAGTACATCTTCTTGATGAGTACGACGAATTTCTTGGAAGCGAGGGCCCCTTCGATGTATGTTTCCTTGGTCCAAAGAAGTTCGTGTGGATCGGAGATTTTGGGAATCCTTAGTGTGTTTAGACCCTCCTAAGAAAGGTTGGCTTATGGACGAGGTAACATCACGCATATCTTTCACCCGATGGTATATTCATTTTATATTGTTGCTTTTATACCATAATCAAATTTTATTGTTGCTTTATAGCACATAGAGTTGTGGGTGGAATACATGTTGCATTTCGGACCGATGGTGATTGGGCTATAGTAGCTGCATACTTTGTTCAGCGCTATTACAAGACTCCATCCCCATTTGGTATGTTAACTGGGAAAAGTACAAACACCAATGGGTGATGTTGAGCAGGTAATAGTTGTGTTCATTCCTTTATACATATATTGTTATGTGTTTTGTAAACGGCCTTTTGTGTTATCTGGCGGTTTATATGCCTATCAATGAAAAGGAAAACATTGGTTTCGCTCGATTTCATATTAGGACGGGGTTGTAACATTTTACGACGGTGGCTATAAGCCCTGTCGAGTGGCGTCCTTGGTACAAGAAGATGCGTGCATGTTTACAGTACCATTGCTTATAAGTTCTTAATTGATAAATGTTTGTCAATAAAACAAAGTTAACAAACTAGTTATTGACTAACAAACTAGTTATTGACTAAGTTGCCTATCAGACTTTAAAAAGGAACAACATTTTTGTAACTAGTAGTTACAAACAAACTAGTTATTGACTAAGTTGCCCATGCGTCATAGTTGCCCAACTATAATTAATTATGTAACATACACTTTCAAGTGTTTATGAACCAGTCCCTTGTACTTGATCATTAATTTGATGGTAGTATTAAGCACAAGTCAACTCTTTAAACTGGAACTTAACTATTTAACCATTTAATACATGTACTATTTCTTAAATGCATATCTTATGGGTTGGTCCCTAGATATGAATGCTCTAATTGTTCTATTTATAATACTCTTACTGTCCATACAACACTAGACACATACTTACAGTTTAATAGTTGCCCACAAAATTCTTGTGAAACTTGCCCATCTTAACTGATTTCACAGTTGCCCAATAAAATTTCACGATGTCTGACAACATTCCACTTGAAGTTCAAATGGACATAGTTAATAGGCTCTCAGTGAGGTGTGTGGCTCAATGCCGCAGTGTCTGCAAGGCTTGGAAGTCTTGCATAGACAACATGCATTTCACCGTCCGTTTTGGTGTTGAATCACTCCACCGCTTCATACGCTTTGATGTACAAGCGAGGTTTAAAGGTTACGTGGGTTTGGTAAATCAACATTTTGACTTGCACCTCTTTCCTCAAACATTTCATTTTCGACGTCAAACCAATTGGTGGTCACATGGAGTTTGGGGTTTACATATGGACCAATTGTCCGTGATACCATGGCGGTCGTTTGGAACCCTTCCATCAACCGATCGATCGCCATGTTTGTCCCTATGTTTTGACATCACGGAGTATGAAAACGCTTTATGGCTTTTGGGATTCGTCACGACAATTTTGATCCGACCTTCCTAAAAATTTCATACCCATTCAATCAAACACGGCCATGCATTTGTTTTAATTTTCACCTTCTCCTCTAAACAATAGACGGTGTTAGATCGGCATTGCTTGCTTCCAAACACAATCGAGAATCAAAAAGCAAGTCAAGCTAATGTTGGGGTCACATCTATTGGTGTGGTTATCAACGGTTGTATGCTAACGATGGTAGCACATTCGACAACTATTTGATTGTGTCTTTTGACTTGCTCACTGATAAGGTTTTAAAAGGTACCATTTTGAGGGTCGTTTAAGTCCTTATTTGATCACTTTTGTATCCGTTATTGCTTAATATCGTTCCTTTTCACTTTTAGGTCTCTTGAAGGCAAAATGTGGAATGGCACTTATTTGGACGAAAAGCGCGAATATATGAAGAAAATGGCCAAAGTCGAATCGAGACACTCAAAGTCTGCGAAAGCGTAAGCGACGGCGTCGGTGTTAATGCGGCGCGTCGGAGGATTTTAATGACGATACGGTGGCCAAATACCCTATTTTCAAGTGGCGACGTCGGGCTTTAAAAGAGTAGGCCGTTCTACTCGGGACGGCCTAGATTCAATCGAACGACGTCGGAAAAGTGAAGAGACGGCGTCACGGACATAAGGTGGCGCCGCGCAAGGTTAACGTGGCCAAGATGAAACCCCAATGACGGCGACACGACGCGTCCACGAAACATAAGGTGGCGCCGTCGCATATGTAATCTTATATATAGAATCCGAATTTTTCGGTTTTAGGGAGAGTCTTTTGGGAGTAAAACCTAAAACCGAACCTAAGGTGTCTTGTACAAGATTTTAGGGTTTTAAACCCTATCTTACATCAAGATAAGTATTTAATTCATTAATTCAATTATGTCTTTGATTATTTGTGTGTATGCTTGCATGTTCTCCATGTCCCGCTAATTTATTTGTGTGTTTGCTTAGGAAGTATGAAACTTAATTATTGAATATTGATTGGTTGTTTCTTATCTTAGTTGATCAATGATCTAGTAATGCGATAGGTCATTCGTTGTGTACTTAATGCTTGATTCATCTTTGTGAACCTTAGAATATGATTACCCGAGTAGTTGTAGGCTAAATTATCCAAAGAGTGCCTTAGAGTAAGAGTTTATCATCCCTAGTGGGTTTTGTAGACGAGACCCTTTGGTAAGTTCAAAGAGTTGGGGAGAAACGATACCCTACAACTTTAGACACACAACGCAACTAAGAATAAGGGCGTGACAACTCAACCATCAATAAAAGATAATTAAGGAGTAGTACAACCTAAGTAAACACATCTTTAAACTATCATACGAGCACACATTAATTAGACATAGACTCCCACAACCTTAGTTTAGATAATTAGATAATAGTAGAGTAATCGGTAGAAATACCAACCCCCAAATCCAATACCGAGATTCATACCTTTCCATTTCATAAAATATAAAAATACAAAAATAATCTTCCTCAACCTTAACCTTAGCGTAGTAACTTCTTACTAGCATTCCTATTCCCTAGAGAACGATATCAATACCCATGGCTTACCCTAATTACTACACTACAACGATTAGGTTCATCGCTTGGGGTGTTATAAAACTTGCTCGAAGAAAAGGAAGTTTCCTTGACCCCGAACGACGCGTGTGGCGTTATCAAGTTTTGGCGCCAACGCCGAGAATAGAATAGCCGTTAGTAGTCCACCTTCGTTTAGGTTCTTTGCTTGATTCATATCAAGTAAATTTTTCTCATTTTAGCTTTCTTAGTCTATCCCCTTCTTTGTGTTTGTGTTCGTAAACCCTTTTCATTTGTCGCTATGGCAAGTGAAATTGCATTTGCATCATTAACAAATGAGGAACAGTTGAATTTCGCAGATTGGTTTGGTTTTAATTGTTCTAATGAATTTGTGAGTGAACTTAGAGATATCCAAAGGAGATGGGTGTAAGGTTGGATGGATTTGATATATTACGTACTTGTGTGGCTTCTATTCAACAATCGTTGTCGGGATCAACTCCTTTTAGTGACACCATCCGGAGAATTTTTCTAAAAGCCTCCTATGCATAAACCATCAATTGAATGATCTTAGGCACCATGATCAAAAGACCTAGTTTTTAAGAACATGGAACCTAAACCCGAACAAGATTGTGAGATGGTTATAGTTGAGCGCCTAGTTGCATGCGTGGGATAGATTTCAAAGCATATGACACGCGTGAGGAATCCTTTAGGAAAATAGAACATAGTGATCAAATTTTGACAATAATTCTTATGAATCGGACCAAGAATTTGATATGGCTAAAGAAGGATTTGAGATGCTTAGGAGTGTATTTGGGTCGATCATACTAATGAACATTTAGGAGGTCTAGATATAATGGAGAAAAGGTGGAAACTCAAGCCCACAAGCCCTACCATCACTGAGGAACACACATCACCTATAATTTACCCTAAGAAGTAGAAGAGACTATAGGAACCCGATTGATAGAGAACCTTTGGACCAAACGGCACTAGAGAATGTAGGTTTAGATGCTTGTTGTCATGACCTCTCTTAGTCCTAGGAAAGTTCCTAATTTTGATGAACCGAGCCTCAACCAAAACCTTACCCAATTTTCCGTCTTTAGATGTGAATCTTGGAATTGAATTAGGCCCCAATCCACCCATCAAAATAGATAGTCCGGTAGTTGCTTGATAAAGGTGGTAGATTATAGGCCATGTAGAGTAGAAGCTAATATAGGGTAACCCATGACCTTACACACTTATATCACCCATTCATGGTTGATAACAAGAAACACTATGGGTTTAAACCGGGTTTATTAGGTCAAGATGGATCCTTAACTAAGAATCTTTTGAAGTTGATAGAAGATGATCCATTTTAGGAGAGAGATTTGATTCACCCGCTACACCAATAGACTTAGGTAAGGTTATAATGAATAGAATACACTCCTTTGAGCATATAAATCACCCATCACCCTCTTCTCATGTAGCAAATTTCCACCCTAAGGGTGTGTATTGTTACTATCACCCGCACTTAAACTTAAGTGCGGGAAAACCTCCCTTTATCCGTTAAATAAGGGTAGAGTCGGGGCTCGTGACTCGAACAAAAACAAGCGCTTCTTGGGAGGCAACCCATGTGTTTTTCCTTTTTCATTTTTATTTGTGTGTCATATATCTTTTGTTGATTGTTTATTCTCATGTTTAAATTTGTAAAAATGCCTTATTTTGTTTTTAACCTCGTCTTAATCACATATAAAGGTATTTTACATAAAGGATAAGTGTAGGGAGGATTACACACGTTTTCAAAAGAAACGTAAACATGAGAATTTCAATTAATTAAAAGATATACATGTGTGTTGTTCGAGTCAAATGCTTGTATCGAGTCATAATGGATGTTTTGCGTGAAATTTTCCGATTTAAAGATAAAATGTTCCGAATTTTCTTTTCGTAAAATCGCGAGACCGGTTCTGTCGGGATAACTGACGGCGTCTGGTCGCAACCGACAAATAGGAGGAGCGAAATGACTTCTAACTTTTTCTCGTTTTACGTGCTACTTACAAAATTTTTGAATTTTCGGTGTCTTAATTTTTCGGTCTTAATTTTCCGAAATTTGCAAACATACATTCCACAAGCATTATATCTTATTTAAGTGCGAATTACATCTTGTTGTGATTTTTCGTTGTTCGGTTTGATGCGTTGGGTTGTTTGTTTTCTTCAAGTGTGCAGGTTTAATTTATCAAGAAGAAGATACATAAGGTTGGAAGGAGGTTTTCACGCATACATTCTTCTTGGAAAGGTTATAACCACTACTTCACACACTGATCCTACCGAGCTAATCAGGGGAGTATTAGTTTCTTTCGTTTTAAATTACCTTCTATTATCATAACTTTGATACTTTCGGGGAACATTGGGGATAATGTTCAGTTTAAGTGTAGGGAGGGAAAATAAAACGGGTGATCGATGCCAAACCGTCAAGTTTTATCACACAAGCTGACCACTTGTGAATGGTCAACCGTAATAAACTTCAAACAGTTCAGACACCAATGCAATGAAGATCAAGAGGAGTGTAGTGTTTCCCGGTCGTTAAGTCCCAACGAAATGTGCGATGAATAATCAAACGAATAGTGATCGGAGAATTTGAACGGAAAGAGTTATGATTGATTATACCTAAAGAAAAAGTGTATAAATTACAGGGCTTAAATGCAAATTAAAGATAATTAAAAGATAAATTATATTAAATAAACGCTATCACTATTTTTAAAATGATGTTTTGATTTTTCTTTTATAAAATTTAAATTAAAAACTACGTAACGTATAAAAGAAAATGTGAAACTGAAACAATATTAATCCTAAAAATATAAAATGACATTTTACAAACCTAATGATAAGATAAAATTTTTAGAAAAAGAAAATTATTTTTATTACTATTTATTTAATTATTATTAATTAAAAACTATTTTACCTATTTAATTATACCCTAAAAATATAAGAAAATATGAAATAAAGCTAGAAAAATGAAATTATGACTTAGAAAAATCTAAAATAACTAAAGAGAATTTTCAAAACTAATTTTATATTTTTCTATTTTCTATGAATTAAAAACTATTTGAAACTAATTAAATTGCTAAAATTACAAATTAAACTAAGAAAAATCTGGAAAAATTATTTTTTGCTTTTTATATTTATCTTAACCTAGGAAAAATTAAAACTTATTTTTTGAAGTTTTTCCGATTTAATTGTATTAAAAGCTAATTAAAAGACCTAAAACTGCTTTAAATGAGGAAAAATAGCAAGCAGTCTTTGGAAAAATATGAAAAATTCAGGAAAAGTCTAAATTAATATTCTAAATCTATGAAAATATAAAAGCAAGAGCTTATGTGTGAGAATATGGAACTGCAGTGACAAGTGCTTATAAATAAGCACTCCAAATAAGCTAAAGGTACCAAATGAGCACCAACTTATCATAGAAGCTATATTAAGCTAAAACTACTAGAAATGAACTAAATTTAACTAAGCTATACTCTTGAAATGCAAACTACAAAGATTTGGTGATTTAAACTCAAGGACTAAAACAGTTTTACCTACTAAGTTGCGACCTAAAATAAGCTACCCAATAAGTCGGAAATTGAAACCAGATATTGGACTCTCAAGAAGACTTGGCTAGCTACTTAAAACCAAAATTCGAGACCAAGATAAGCTCTAATGAGCTTGTGACAAGCTCAGAACACACATGCACACTCGGTATATCTTGAGTCGGTGCACGAGGACTTTCACCCAAATGACGTGCTATTTTGGAGCTTATAAGGACTTACAAAAAATTTCCAAAATTCACTTTCCAACTCTTGACTAGCTTAACTAGAATATCCCAAAGGTTTAATGAATTTGAACCAGAAATGAATCCATGAAAAATCAATCAAGTTGAGCTGAAACTGACTTTTTCACTTTTTTTTTTTGACTTTTGATAATTTTGCAAAGTTTGACTAAAATGAGTTTTGAAACCAATTTATGGACTGAGATTGATGTTTTATGGTAAAATGAAACCGATGCAAGCTACTCTAATGATCTTTAACACAAATCAAGCTTATGATCTCACAAATTTCTAACAGACATGAACTTAGGATGATTCAAGGTGAATTTGACTTTGAGCTTATCTGAAGCTAAATATGAACTAGAATGAGTTTCAAAAGACTAAATAAGTGTAAAACAACCGACCTTAACTACTGAACAACCCTCTAACTCAGATTGGCTATGAAATCCAAACAACTTTTTAAATGCACGATTCATTTGTTTTGCAAAGCTAAACTCAGATCCAGGCTAGACTAATCATAACACTAGATTCAGATGACCAAATTAGACCTAGATCAAGATAGCTAATCAATATTTAAACATCAAAACTCAATCGCTCTATCATGACAGATATGCGGTCATGACTTAAAACATGCATGTAAATGAAAACTTCAATTATACTAGTGATATTAAGCTAAATTATATTAATGTTAATGCATTAGAGCTCACTTAACAGGAAAGCATGGATTTAAACAGGCCCAAGAAGTTGATACTCACATGAGGTCCTAGCCACAATGGCTTGAGATCAATCAAACAAAGAACCACTATCCTATTACTGTTTTAATCCCAATTCCAAATGAATTTCAACCCAAATCAGATCAAAATCAACCCATATCCAATCCCATATCAGCAATTCAGAACCATTCCACCATTAGCACTGCAGTTTGACTTTCGTTGACCAAATTGAGAAATTGCTTAAAACTGGATTATAAGCTTACTCAAAGCTATGGACAGCTTAGGTGAGCTTAATTGAAGTATAATGAAGCTTTTTGAAGCTTGGCTTTTAGTACATTTAAACTGAACTTATAACAAGAGATATAAAAACATAAAACTATGATAAATTCTTTGAATTGATACTTGAAAATGTTATATTGATGAAACAACTTGAGTTTAGTACATAGAAACAAAAGATTACAGTTTGAAACTTAAACTAAAACATTGATATTAAAAAAGACATAAAAGAAATTTTAAAACTAAGAACTACTACTTTCTCTTGCTTCTCTTCCTTCCCTTTTTATACAAAAGTGCTTCTCTCTCCTATCTGAGCATTTCCCACTTGAATTCTGGACCATTGGATGAGTTGAGAAGATTTTGGCCGTTTGATGACTTTTGGCGGGAAATTGGATATATGCCAGTGGGGAGGGTTGAGTGCAAGGAAGGGGATGCATTTAATGCATTTGTTGTTTGGTGGAGGTGGAGAGAACATGGAGAGTGGGAATTGAGCTGGAAGGATGGTGAAGGTCCGTTTGCAGAGGATTTGGTGAAGGAGAAGGTGGGCGGGAAAGGGGTGTGAGATGTTTGACGAAGTTTTGACTTGGGGTTTAATATTAGAAAGGGGTCAAAACAGGGGTCACAAGGGTTTGACAGGGGTTCAAAAGGTCCAAGGGTCATGACTTGTATTAAATAACAAGGACCAATATGCACTTCGATATTTGGAGGACCAAAGTCGCCAATTTCTTAAAGTTGTTTCAAGGGTCACTTTTGCTAAGTTTCAATAGTACAAGGACCATAAAGACATATTCAAATTTCAAGGACTATTTTTGCCAATTTTGAAACTTGAAGGACCAAACTTGTAATTTCTCAAAACTTTTGACATTTTCACCAAAGGACTAATTTTGACAACTTATGATTTTAAAAGGACCTTTGGTGACTTTTCTTTAAAATAAGTGCTCGTGGACTATTTCGACAACTTTTGAAACTTGGGGACCTGAAACGCCAATTATGCAAACTTATCTCATTTTTCATCGATTTTAAACATTTTGCATCCGAAACATATAAAATGCAATTTTGAGATATTTTCATATTTTGATGCATTCGAGCATTTTAAATGTTTTGCGATTCAGATTGACCAAAATGATGAGTATTTACACACTCATCAACCGAGATCGCAAGTGAGACTACACATGTGTAGTTAGGAATAACTAAATGATAAGAGGCATTAGGATAAACCCTTGTTTGATACCCGTAATATAATTACTTCTTCCATATCGGTTGAGTAATTCCCCCACACCCTTTGCGTTGTACTCATCTTTAGTACACGATACCCCTAGTTAACCCCTCAGAGCCTATCTTTTTCGCGGTTCTCGTGATGTTTCGGTTTTTCCGGAATATCAATGAAGAGCATTGTTTACACCCCACCCCCAAATATACAACCAAATCGCCTTAGCCTACCCCTTATGCACTCACTTTTAGTGCAAACGTTTGTTGTCACCCTAAACCCTTAGTTCAATTATCTAGTTGCTTGCATAAGTTGCTAAGTCGAGTCATATCCTTTGTATACAGTTTTGGGACGATTGGGATTCATGGGAAAAGTTAAAGTTTATGAAATGACGGGAAGGGAACGTTAAATTCAAATTCCGTTTGTTTGCGTAATAATGTACCCCAAGTGTTTTGATCTTTTCAATTCGGGTCAAATTAGTGTTAGAGTAATATAAACTCAAGTGTAGGGATGTGCCTATAAATCCCTATCATTTTGATGTTACCGTAGAGGATGGTAGAGTAAAAGTGTATGAAAAAAAAAAAAAAAAAAATCGAAAAAAAAATAGAAAAAGAGAAAAAGAAAAAAAAATAGAGTGTAAAAAAAAAAAAAAAAAAAAAAAAAAAAAAAACATACGGGCTACCATCCTACATCTATCCTTTAAATTTATGTTTGTTTATTTCCGTTACCTAGAGTTTTAGAGTGTCGAGTCTTGGCTTAACAACGCCATTCTTCGTATGCATTTAACACAGAGATTTTTTACTTGCCCCCACTAAATAGCCTATCCCACCAAACCCTTGTTTCCCTACCGTAAGCCTAACGTTACAACCCTTTAAAAGACCTCTTTGATAGTCTTTCCTAGGTGCTTACGCCAAAGCGATGGAGGTTTGATCTATTCTCAAGCCTATGGTAATCTATATACTAGGACCGGTTAATGAGTGTTTATCTTCCATTTCATATTTGTTATATTTCATATATACACCCGAGAGATATGTGAGTACCCAAACACCCCATGTGAGGTGCTAGTATGTAATTTCCGTGCTTGTTATGACTTTTGCGGGGCTTATATGTGTTGTGGACCGTTTTGAATTAATGCTTCATGACCCCTAACTTATAAATTAATTGGCTAAAAGCACATTTGCTTGAGGACAAGCAAATAACAAGTGTAGGGATATTTGATAAGGTTTTAAAAGGTACCAATTTGAGGGGTCGTTTAAGTTCTTATTTGATCACTTTTGTATCCGTTATTGCTTAATATCGTTCCTTTTCACTTTTTAGGTCTCTTGAAGGCAAAATGCTGGAATGGCACTTATTTGGACGAAAAGGCGCGAATATATGAAGAAAATGGCCAAAGTCAGAATCGAGACACTCAAAGCTGCTGAAAACAGAAGGCGACGGCGTCAGGTGTTAATTGCGACGCCGTCGGAGGATTTTTGTGACGATACAGTAGCCAAATACCCTATTTTCAAGTGACGACGTCGGGCTTTAAAAGAGTAGGCCGTTGCTACTCAGACGGCCTAGATTCAATCCAGACGACGTCAGAAGCTGAAGAGGACGGCGTCACAGACATAAGGTGACGCCGTCGCAAGGTTAACGTGGCCAAGACGAAACCCTAATGACGGCGACACGACGACGTCACGAAACATAAGGTGACGCCGTCGCATATGTAATCTTATATATAGAATCCGAATTTTTTCAGTTTTAGGGAGAGTCTTTTGGGAGTAAAAACCTAAAACCGAACCTAAGGTGTCTTGTACAGTATTTTAGGGTTTTAAACCCTATCTTACATCAAGATAAGTATTTAATTCATTAATTCAATTATGTCTTTGATTATTTGTGTGTATGCTTGCATGTTCTCCATGTCCGGCTAATTTATTTGTGTGTTTGCTTAGGAAGTATGAAACTTAATTATTGAATATTGATTGGTTGTTTCTTATCTTAGTTGATCAATGATCTAGTAATGCGATAGGTCATTCGTTGTGTACTTAATGCTTGATTCATCTTTGTGAACCTTAGAATATGATTACCTGAGTAGTTGTAGGCTAAATTATCCAAAGAGTGCCTTAGAGTAAGAGTTTATCATCCCTAGTGGGTTTTGTAGACGAGACCCTTTGGTAAGTTCAAAGAGTTAGGGAGAAACGCATACCCTACAACTTTAGACACACAACGCAACTAAGAATAAGGACGTGACAACTCAACCATCAATAGGAGATAATTAAGGAGTAGTACAACCTAAGTAAACACATCTTTAAACTATCATACGAGCACACATTAATTAGACATAGACTCCCACAACCTTAGTTTAGATAATTAGATAATAGTAGAGTAATCGGTAGAAATACCAACCCCCCAAATCCAATACCCGAGATTCGTACCTTTCCATTTCATAAAATATAAAAATACAAAAAATGATCTTCCTCAACCTTAACCTTAGCGTAGTAACTTCTTACTAGCATTCCTATTCCCCTAGAGAACGATATCAATAATTACTACACTACAACGATTAGGTTCACTGCCTAATTACTACACTACAACGATTAGGTTCACTGCCTAGGGTGTTATAAAACTTGCTAGAAGAAAAGGAAGTTTCCTTGACCCCGAACGACGCGTGTAGCGTTATCACTCACCAACCGTTTCCATGTCCTGGACATACCAGATGAATTAATAGGCAACCTTCCTTTACCGTTCTATGTTTCAAACATACGAGACAGTCTGGTCGTTTCGGGAAACATTCAAGGGGATGTCAGTTCTGTTTTCTCTATATGGGTTTTAACGGTTGGTGGTGGTACGATTGCATCTGCTACACAGCTTCTTAGCATTACCACCCCAATAGCACTCAAATTAATCGGTTTTGACGACAACGACGACCCTGTAATTGAAATTGGAAACCAGGAAGGATTTAACGCAACCATTGTACTATACAAGCCTGCTACTGGGAACTTCCAGCACTTGGGCATCGAGGGAGATGTTGGGTCCTTTATGTTCAAACCGTTACGTGAATCACTTATTTTGCAGACTCATCGTGATATGGCGGTTTATTAGGATGTCTTGTTTCATTGTAGTTTGGTGTAGTTTATGTTTTCAGTGTTTGCCGTAGCTTCAGTGTGTCAGATGCAAACATTTAAGTTGTTATGTATTGTGTTAAGTTGGTATGTAAAATAACAAAATATGTTTGGATGTATACATTTAAGTTGTTATGTATTGTGTTAAGTTGCTATGTAAAATAACAAAATATGTTTGGATGTATATACAGGCTGGACTACCAATCGTTCTAGACAAAGCCAGTGTCTTCCAGAAGAAAGGTATAAATCCGACAACATATGCAATTACCTTCAAGAATGCACCCAACGTTCCAGATCAGGGGACTCTGTTTGGTGATTGTGGTATCTGGGTATGCATATTCTTATACAGAATGTCAAATGGGAAGTCATTGGCCGTCGATAACCCTGTACAGGCTGCCCTTGCATATCGTGAGCATATGGCAATTTTTTTTTAAAACACAGGGTATGTGTTTGGTAGACATGTTGTTGTCATATTTGGTTGTAAATCTAACTGTTTGTAACAAGGGATGAATTTTGTATCAGTGTATGTAGTAGCTAAACTGATGTATCAACTAGTTTAATTAATGTGAACCCCAAACAGGGAAGTATTATTTTGTTAATATCGTTGTCATTATAAGTGTTCGCATGGTTGTGTTTTTTGTATCGAGCTGTATTCAAATAAATTATCGGAAGGAATGCTTCTCATTTTGCCAGATAAGTCCCCTTTTCATGGTGGCATTTTATTTACAACTTATTAATCTTCTTGTTAAGTTATCTTTAAAAAATGAAAAGCTTTCATTTTGCTTTATGTTGTTGTATCGCTACCTGTGTAGAAAAACAACTGCTGCAGTTAAAGAATGTAGTCGATGGAATTCATCTCATTTGCAAGATAAGTGTCCTTTTCATGGTGGCAATTTACTACTACTTAGTATTTTTCTTGTTAAACATCTTTTAAATGACATTGATCAGTGCTTTGATCCTTCTAGCCATGGTTTCAAGAATGCTTATAGCCACGGGTAGTTGAGAAGAAACCACGGCTAGTACAAATGCTGAAACCAACGCGCTAGATGAGAAGAAACCACGGCTAGTAGAGAAGAAACCACGGCTAGTTGAGAAGAAACACGACTAGTTGAGAAGAAACCACGCCTAGTTGAAGAAAACACGGCTACTTAACACAACCAATGCAACTAGTACTTGTGAGGTAATCTATCCAACAATACTTAATATACACACACTGTTATGATAACCACTCAAAATACAATTTAAAATCAAAGTGCGAATCAAATAGATTGTCGAATGATGAAACACTAGTACAAAAATTAAATTCATACAAATATAACTACCCATTATATTCAATTCAATATCTTACAATCGCATTTCATGGTGCACACATCACTACAAGAACACTCATAATAAGATAACGGAGACATACTAATGCAAAACAACAACAACATAGAAACACACTGAAAAGACACACACTTAGAGATCCATCAAGCCCCTGATCTCTCGATAAAGATGCCATTGTTCGCAGCATTTAGCTCCAGTTCCCGTGAAAGATACGCATCTGCATGATTTGATCATCTTTACGATTTACCCCCTCAAATATTTTGCTGTTTTTTGAGCATGCCTGTTTCCAACACTCTCCAATTCTTGAATGAAGCTAAGCCTTTCTTCAGTGATTTGAAGCAATCTTCCCGCAAGCGCATTCAATTGTTGTGCCATACGAACATCTTCGCCAGAGGTTTGGTAGCAATAGAAGACTAACATATCAGGCCAGTTGTTAGAATTTGCATCGGCTCTAAGCTTATCACACCTAGGAAATCTAGACATTTCCTTATCCCAATACGTTATCACAAATTAAAAAAAAATAAAAAAAAAATAAACTGGTTAACTAACAAGATGGGTTTGCAGTCTTTAAATAGGCAAGCAGCAAATACATACATTACTGTTAACTGTATTTGTATTATCATGACACCAATCCATGTCCTCATATACCATTTGTCACATGATGCACAGCTGCTCCCATATTATTGAATAACATCCAATAAAAATTAGAGCCTTCAAACACTTTAAAACCAACCACATATTCTCACTATATTTGTTTTTTTCACTTACACATGCTCACAAGATTTACTATTTGTAAAAACATCCAAAACATGACAAATCATAGCTGGTTTTGCACTAGCCTTTTGCATTTCCTAAACTTTCACAATTATTTACCATGACCTTGAACATGAAACTTAACAAAACATTCATACACAAACACAAACGTTTTAATTCATGACAAAAACAAATACTTGTTTAAAACTATTACTTCTAACACTTATCAAAGTGCAACACACCAATAGATAGTTTGTAAGTTAATCTTGAACAACAATCAAACCACACAACCATATGAAGTACTGTTTAACTTTAAGCATACACATACTTTAGCAACTATTACATTAGTAATTAAAGAGAAATTGACCTAGTAATATCCATGTTATTGAAATCATCCAGTGAGATGATTGTTGCATTCGAGGGAGTGAAGGTTTTAGGTTAATGCCAGAATATATATACGTAACCTCCGAAACGCTGTTAGTTGGTTCTCCATCCCAACGTACGGCATCCCAATCCTGGTAAATTCCCCATATTTTGATACTACGTCGTCCACTTGCGATTGTGGGTCACTTTCAATGAAAATGAGCACCTGACCCACCTTTCACGGGTTCCCTGTTCAGGTGCCATCCCTTGCATAACTTGTTTTCCCTTGTCTTCCGCTGCTATTCTTTTTTCTAACAACATATACAACTCGTGTCAGAATACTAAAAAGAACATATTAGATATCCATTTGAACGAACAATCTAGGTTACCTTTTTATGGGCATGGTTCTGCATGCTGCAGCGGGTATGCCTACGGTACATCACACCTCCCATTTTTTAACTTTTGGCTCCTCATATTTTGATGGGAAGATCTTGTTTTTAGGTTCCCTGACTGCCTCTTGTCCATCAACGGCGGTTTAACCTTTTGCAAGTTACCCGGATCATGCCATTCTGACTCTATTTCCAAAGGATACACCATTTCATGATATGTGCCTTTGAGTGCAGTTTTTGTAAACCATGTTTCCGCCCATCGGTTACAGTTAGTCAATTTTTCTTCTCTACACACTGCACACACATGACCACATGGTAGTCCCGAAAGTTGCCATTTCCTGCACGAGTCTTCGTAATCAAAAACCATACACGAATAAACAACATTTACCGTAATTGACAACCTGTATATTGCAGGTACCTGCAACTGCATTCATTCTTTACAAAATCAACAATATGACTACGACGATTGTCTATAACTTGGTACACAGCACACATGGCAATGCCTCTTACTTCCCAATTAGCACTCTTCCACATTCTCTGCTCAACTTCCAGCTGCCCATGTGTAAGTTCAAATTCCGGTGCGTCTGCAAAATAAGCATACATAAGTAACATTTATCGAAACAAGTATGTGAGACGGCTAATATATAGTTATACGCCGTAGTATTTTTCGCGACGTTCGAAATACCAATCCTGTAGAAGACGTCTGTAGTACTCCAAGAGCATAGTTATTGGTACCTTTCGAACGTGCCTTGTTAATGAATTTATTGACTCCGCACTGTTTGACGTCAAATAATTGTATCTTTTTCCAATGCAATATGCCTAGACCACTTTTCATACCCGACGTCTTCAAGTTTTTTGACGGCTTCTGTTTTTTTGCACGAAGCTCGGAAATTGCATTATCAAATCTTCAGTTGTGTAGCATTTGCACACCTTCCAGTACAAAGCCTTATGCTTTTTACGGGTGATATTGCAATTCATCATCAAGTGACGACAACAATAACCATGAAAGGAATTTGGAAAAACTGTGTCACAAGCTTTTGTTATTGAAATG